>PVIY010058120.1:0-12566 GCA_004026745.1 Myrmecophaga tridactyla | reverse complement strand
GGGTAAATATCTTACCCTATTTCTATCTCCTGATGGTCTCTGTTACCAACGAAATATTCCAAGTTTGTTCACTAATGTCAGTTCATATCAGTGAGACCATACAGTATTTGTCCTTTTGTTTTTGGCTAATCTCACTCAGCACAATGTCCTTAAGGTCCATTCATGTTACATACTTCATAACTTTATTCTGTCTTACAACTGCATAATATTCCATCGTATGTATATGCCACAGTTTGTTTAGCAACCCGTCTATTGATGGACATTTTGGCTGTTTCCATCTCTTGGTAATTGTAAATAATGCTGCTATAAACATTGGTGTGCAAATGTCCATTTGTGTCCTTGCCTTCATGTCCTTTGAGTAGAGACAGCATATAGATGGGTCCTGTTTTTTAATCCATTCTGCCAGTCTATGTCTTTTGATTGGGGAGTTTAACCCATTAACATGTAGTGTTATTACTGCACGGGTAGTACTTTCTTCTACTATTTTGCCTTCTGGGTTTTATATGTCATATCTAATTTTCCTTCTTTTTACCTTTACTCATAGTCTTCCTTTCTACACTCTTCTCCACATCTTTCTCTTCTGTCTTTTCATACTGTCTCTAGTGCTCCCTTTAGTATTTCTTGCAGAGCTGGTCTCTTGATCACAAATTCTCTCAGTGATTTTTTTGTCTGAAAATGTTTTAATTTCTCCCTCGTTTTTGAAGGACAATTTTGCTGGATATAGAATTCTTGGTTAGCAGTTTTTCTCTTTTAATAATTTAAATATTTCATCCCACTGTCTTCTTGCCTCCATGGTTTCTGCTGAGAAATCTATGCATAGTCTTATTGGGCTTCCCTTGTATGTGATGGATTGCTTTTCTCTTGCTGCTTTCAAGATTCTCTCTTTCTCTTTGACCTCTAACATTCTGATTAGTAAATGTCTTGGAGTACTTCTATTTGGATCTATTCTGTTTGGGGTACACTGCACTTCTTGGATCTCTAATTTTAAGTCTTTCATAAGAGTTGGGAAATTTTCAGTGATAATTTCCTCCATTGGTTTTTCTCCTCCTTTTCCCTTCGCTTCTCCTTCTGGGACACCCACAACACATATATTCATGCCCTTCATATTGTCCTTCAATTCCCTGAGTCCCTGCTCATATTTTTCCATTTTTTCCCCTATATTTCTTTTTCTTGTTGGATTTCAGATGTTCCGTCCTCCAGTTCACTAATCCTATGTTCTGCCTCTCAAAATCTACCATTGTAGGTTTCCATTGTTTTTTTCATCTCCTCTACTGTGCCTTTCATTCCCATAAGTTCTGTGATTTGTTTTTTCAGACTTTCAGTTTCTTCTCTTTGTTCATTCCTTGCCTTCTTTATATCCTCCCTCAATTCATTGATTTGGTTTTTGATGAGGTTTTCCATGTCTGTTCGTATATTCTGAATTAATTGTTTCAGCTCCTGTATTTCATTTGAATTGTTGGTTTGTTCCTTTGACTGGGCCATATCTTCAATTTTCCTAGTGTGATTTGTTATTTTTTGCTGGCGTCTAGGCATTTAATTACCTTAATTAGTTTATTCTGGAGATTGCTTTCACTTCTTTTACCTAGGGTTTTCTTGCTGGATGAATTTGTTATCTATCTGTTCTTTGACATTCAATTCAGCTTTATCTAGACCTCTAGCTTAGGTTTTGTTTAACAGAGGATAATTTTTCAGTTGTTTTCTTGTTTCTTTCCCTGCTTGTGTGGTGCCTTCCCCACACACACACTTAGGAGGGTCTACTTAGATATTAAGACCCCAGCCAGATTTTCCCAGACCAAACTGGTCTCCTATCAGGAGGAAAGAGTCACCTGCATCGGTTTTCCCTGAGGGTGAGACCCAGCAGGTTGACAGACTTTCCTGTGAAGTCTCTGGACTCTGTTTTTCTTATCCTGGCCAGTATGTGGTGCTTGTCTGCCTGCAGGTCCCACCAGCATAAGGTGATGCGGTACCTTTAACTTTGGCAGATTCTCCCTGCTGGGGGCATGGTGGAGACAGAAGAGAGGTTGTAGGCTGGTTTTAATGGCTTCAAATTACCAAGCCCTGGTGTCTGAATTTCTTGAGGGAGGGATTCCACCTGAGTTGGGCTTCACCACTCCCCTGGGGAAGTCACGGGCTCCAGACGATCCCTCAAACAAGCTTGTTTCTGCCCATGCCTGGGGCAGTTGCAGCCTGAGAAGCCTTGCCACTGTATCCAAAGGCAGTCAAGACTTTGTAGAAACACAGCCACAAAAACCTCTGTTTCCTTTTTTATTTTTTTCCGTCATCCCTGCCCCCTTGGTGCTGGGGCAAAAATGAGCGCCCTCTGCTTTGACCAGGTTAACCTGAACTGGGGGCCTATTTTTAGTAGTCAGAATTTTTTTTTTTTAATCTTTGCCTTTTTATTGGAGCATTTAGTACATTTAAAGTAGTCAGAATTTGTTAATTAATTCCACAATTGGCGTTTGGTTGGGCTCATCCCCTGCTGCTGTAAAGTCTCTTTCCTTTCCCCTCTGGGAAGCAGCCTGTGGGGGAGGGGCGTCGGGTGCCTGCTGCCGCGGCTTGGGGAACTCACGGTTCTGGGGGGAGGCTCGCAGCCGGTCCAGCTGGTCCAGACTGGGGTACACTGAGTGTCCGGTCACTGACATGGCCCCAGTAACTGTTCTGTACTGTTTTTGGTTATTTAGTAGTTGTTCTGGAGGACAAACTAAATTGTGCACATTGTTAAGCCGCCATCTTGGCCCGGAAGTCCTCTTTTTTCCTGCCAATACTTTTTGATTATCTGCTTAATATACCCTGGGATGTATCCAGGAATTACATTTAAACTATACAGGATTAAAGGCTCTCATTCTTATTCTGGGCTTCCTGTGTTTCGATTGTTTAAATGATCTGTCCAGATGAGTTGAATTAGATTATGTGCTAAACTCAGCATAATGTTTCTGAGTTTCATTCATGTTGTTGTATCAGTTCTTCATTAATTATTATGGTTGAATTATATTCCATTGTAAGAATACACAATAATTTTGTATTCATTCTGTTGATGGCTGTTTCCAGTTTTTAGCTACCATGAGTAAAGCTATAATGAATATACTTGTGCAAGCCTTTTTGTGAACATATGTATATATATGTGTGTATATATCCAGGAGTGGAATTGCTGGGTCATATGGTGTTTGGGTTTGCTAAAACTGCCAAAATGCAATATACCAGAAACGGACTGGCTTTTAACAATGGGGATGTATTAGGTTACAAGTTACAATTTTAAGGTCGTGAAAATGTCCAAATTAAGGCATCAACAAGACAATACCTTCTCCGAGAAAAGGCTGCAGGCATCTGGGACACCTGTGCCACATGGGAAGGCATATGGCCAATGTCTGCTTGTCCTTCTTTCTGGATTTTGTTGCTTTCAGGTTCGGGCTTCAGTGCTCTTTCAACTTCTGTGGGTGTTTCTCTTTTAGCATCTCCAGGGTTTTTCTCTCTATGTAATCTCCAAATTTATCTGGGCATTTCTGAGCTGTCTGGGATTTTCTGTCTTTTATCCTCATAAAGGATTCCAATAAAAAGATCAAGACCCACCTTGAATGGATTGAGTCACATCTCAATTGAAATAACCTAACCAAAATATCCCACCCAAATTAAGTCTGCACCCAAAGGAATGGATTGAAAGAATATGACCATTTCTAGGGGTACATAACGGCTTCAAATGAGCACATATGGTAATTCGATGTTTAACATTTTGAGAAATATGTCTACCTTTTGGCTATTAAAATAATGCTGCTATGAATATTTGTGTACAAGTTTGTATGTGGACGTATGTTTTCATTTTTCTTGGATATATACCTAAGAGTAGAATTACTTGGTTAAATGATAAGTTTACGTTTATCCTTTTGAGAAACTGTCAGACTGTTTTCCAAAGTGGCTATACCATTTTACTTTCTCACTAGCAGCCTATGAAGGTTCTGATTTCTCTACATCCTCACCAGCCCTTTTTAAAAAAAATTTATTTATTAATTAGAAAACAATAACAACAAACAAAAACATTAACATATGATCATTCTGTTCTACATATATAATCAGTAATTCTCAATATCATCACATAGTTGCATATTCATCATTTCTTAGAACATTTGCCTCAATTCAGAAAAAGAAATAAAAAGACAACAGAAAAAGAAATAAAATGAAAACAGAAAAAAAAGAATATACATACCATACCCCTTAACTCTCGCTTTCATTGATCACTAGCATTACAAACTAAATTTATTTTAACATTTGTTCCCCCTATTATTTATTTTTATTCCATATGTTCTACTCATCTGTTGACAAGGTAGATAAAAGGAGCATCAGACACAAGGTTTTCACAATCACACGGTCACATTGTGAAAGCTATATCATTATTCAATCATTCAATAAACATGGCTACTGGAACACAGCTCTACATTTTCAGGCAGTTCCCTCCAGCCTCTCCATTACATCTTGAATAACAAGGTGATATCTACTTAATGCGTAAGAATAACCTCCAGGATAACCTCTCAACTCTGTTTGGAATCTCTCAGCCATTGCCACTTTGTCTCATTTCACTCTTCCCCCTTTTTTCACCAGCCCTTTTTGATTATAGCCATCCTAGTGGGTGTGAAGTGACATCTTATTGTGGTTGTGATTTGCATTTCCCTGATGATTAATGATCTTGAGTACCTTTTCATGTGCTTATTGGCCACTTGTATATCTTTTTCTTTTTTTAACATCTTACAGAGCTTTTAGTGGACAATAAGATAAAGCTTATCTTCTGTTTCATTTGCTAAAGAACTGTTTAGTATTTAAACAAACTGTTAAAGTAATTGGGATTAATGTATTTCAGATTTTGTTTTTAACTTTTTTTATTGTATAGTATAACATACATACAAAGCAAAGAAATAAAAAGACAATCATTTTCAAAGCATTCTTCAATAAGTAGTTACAGGACAGATCCCAGATTTTGTCATGGGCTACCATATGATCCTCTCATATTTTTCTTTCTAGCTGCTCCAGAATATAGGAGACTGAGGGCTTAAATATTTTTTTATCATCACAATCGACTTTTCTTCCTTCTTTTTTTGGTGAAAAATAACATATATACAAAAAAAACTATAAATTTCCAAGCATAGCACCACAATTAGTTGTAGAACATATTTCAGACTTTGACGTGGGTTACAATTCCACAATTTTAGGTTTTTACTTCTAGCTGCTCTAAGATATTGGAGACTAAAAGAGATATCAATTTAATGATTCAGCAATCATATTCATTTGTTAAATCCTATCTTCTCTGTATAACTCCACCATCACCTTTGATCTTTCCATCCCTCTCTTTAGGGGTATTTGGGCTATGGTCATTCTAACTTTTTCATGTTGGAAGGGTCTGTCACTAATATGGGGTAGGGAGATGGAACTATCTGATGTTCTGGAGAGGCCGGGATAGGTTTCAGGACTCATCTGGACCAGGGACCCACCTGGAGGTTGTAGGCTCCTGGCAAGTTATTCTAGTGCATGGAACCCTTGTGGAATCTTATATATTGCCCTTAGGTGTTCTTTAGGATTGGCTAGAATAGTCCTGATTGGGGCTTGGCAGGTTATGATAGGTAGCAAGGTCTGCCTGAAGCTTGTGTAAGAGCAACCTCCAGAGTAGCCTCTCGATTCTATTTGAACTCTCTCTGCTGCTGATACTTTATTAGTTACACTTCTTTCCTCCCTTTGGTTAGGATGGAATTGTTGATCCCATGGTGCTAGGTCTGGATTCATCCCTGGGAGTCCTCTCCCACATCACCCCTGGATATCATGTCCCATGTAGGGGGGGAGGGCAATGATTTCACTTGCATAGTTGAACTTAGAGAGACTAAGACCACATCTGGGCAACAAAAGAGGTCCTCCAGAAGTAACTCGTAGGCATGCCTATAGGTAGTCTAAGCTTCTCCGCCACCTACCTAAGCTTCACAAGAGTAAGTCTCCTGATTGAGGGCATGGCCTTTTGATTGGGTGTCCCTAAAGTCTGACACAGTATCAGGGGATTCCCTGATGGTAAGGTTTAATAGCTCCATATTTTTCTCCCATCCCTCAGGGAACTTCACCAATACTTTTTCATTATATAGTTAAGTATAGTTAATATACCCTAGGATGTATCCAGGCATTACAATAATCTATACAGGAATAAAGGACCTCTTTCTTATTTTGTGCTCTCTGTGCTTCAATTGTTCAAATGAGCTATACAGATAGGTTGAATTAGATTATGTATGTGCTGGTTTGAAAGGATGTATGTACCCTAGAAAAGCCATGTTTTAATCAAAACCCCATTTCATAAAGGTAGAATAATCCCTGTTCAATACTGTATGTTCGAAACTGTAATCAAATCATCTCCCTGGAGATGTGATTTAATCATGAGTGGTTGTTAAGCTGGATTAGGTGATGACATGTCTCCACCCATGTGGGTGGGTCTTGATAAGTTTCTGGAGTCCTATAAAAGAGGAAATATTTTGGAGAATGGAGGGGATTCAGAGAGAGCAGAGAATGCTGCAGCACCATGAAGCAGAGAGTCTATCAGCCAGTGCTTTGGAGATGAAGAAGGAAGACGCCTCCCAGGGAGTTTCATGAAACAGGAAGCTAGGAGAGAAAGCTAGCAGATGACAGTGTGTTCGCTACGTGCGCTTCCAGCTGAGGGAGAAACTGTGACTGTGTTCACCATTTGCCTTCTCGGATGAGAGAGAGACCCTGAACTTCATCGGCCTTCTTGAACCAAGGTATCTTTCCCTGGATACCTTTGATTGGACATTTCTGTAGACTTGTTTTAATTGGGACATTTTCTCAGCCTTAGAACTGTAAACTAGCAACTCATTAAATTTCCCTTTTTAAAAGCCATTCCATTTCAGGTATATTGCATTCTGGCAGCTAGCAAACTAGAACAATGCACTACAGAAAATTTCAGTTGCAGACCAAATAAACCTTTCTTTCATTCGTCTCAAAGAATATGTGTGGTTCTTAAATATAGACACTGTTTTCCTTATCGCTATGTTCTGAATTACTTTAACCCCAATCTGTTCAGCTTCGTTCTTACCTCTAAAATGTCAGGTTATATATATAAAACAGCCTCTCAAAATCCAGAAATAATAACCACCACTCTGGACCTAATGTGTCTGCTCTAAAAGCTTACAATCTAGGCCCCTGTTTTCGTATAAGCATTTTCTACAGTTGGCCATACCATTCTTGTTCTTTTGTTTCTGGCTTATTTTGTCTCACCAAATGTCCCACATGTTCATTTACATCATTGCATGCCTCATGACTTTGTTCCTTTTTGTAGCAGCACAACGTTCGTCATTTGTGTATCTTTTTTGGAGAATTTTTTATTCAGATTCTTTGCCCATTTGTAATCAAGTTATTTGCCCTTTTATTATTGAATTGTAAGAGTTGTCTGTATACTCTAGATGCAAGTCCTTCATCAGGTTTGCAAATACTGTCTTCCATTCCATGATTGTCTTGAAGATGTTCCGGTCTTGTTGGGAAGAGAAGACTCACACAGGGAATGAAGGGGAGAGGAGAAGCACTCTGTAAGGAGAGGTGTCTAGGGTAAGCACTCCAAGCTTCAGGGTGTTCCACCTGCTTAGTAAGGAGACTGAATGTGCCATGACCCTGCAAACAAGAACATGTGTCACTGTGTATACAGTGTTGTGCAACTGGGCATGTGTGACAGGGATTTGGCATCTCACAAGACCAGGAGCGTGGAGGAGGATAGAAAGAGCAGGAGCCTCTTTCTTAAGAGGCTTAAGAAAGGGGACTCCATGTTGCACACTTCACAGGACCAATGGGTTACCCTGGAAGCAGTGTGGCATGGTTTGAGAGATCGACTGGGTTTAGATCCTGGTTACAGTAGATGCTACTCCTTGGGGCTCTCCTTATTTCTCAGTAGCTATTCTTGATGGCTTTTTTTTTTAACTTTTTAAATTATATAGTATAACATATATACAAAGCAAAGAAATAAAAAAGCAATAGTTTTCAAAGCACTCTTCACCCAGTAGTTACAGGACAGATCCCAGAGTTTGTCATACGATCCTCTCATATTTTTCCTTCTTCTTGATGGCTTTTTACTGCAAGGCCCTGGGATTTACTGCCTGAGGTTCTTTCTCTGCTGAGAAGGCACACAGGGCAGGCTATAAATAACAGGAGGAGCCCTCAACGAAATGAAGAAATCCTCAGTTGCCTCACTCTTCCATGGGACAACAGTGAAATGTTCTGCCTTGTGTCCCAGAGGTCCTCAGTAGGATACAGCCCTGGTTGTCCATAATGCAACCTGCTCATTTTTTGTGCCCTATATTTCTTCCCTTCACATCATTGTTTCACTTTCCTACTCCTTTACTAGTGTTTTTTTTTTTTTTTTTTTTTGTGATGATCTCTGCAATAGACCATTTTGTACTAACATTCTTATCTCATTGTCTGCTTTGGGGAAACCCACGCTAAGATACTGGTTCTTCCATTTCTTTAATCATTCCTGTAATGGGTTGAAGTGTGTCCCCCTAAAATATGTTCAAGTGTTTAACACCCAGTGCTGTGAATGTGATCTCATTTGAAATAGGGTCTTTGAAGATGTGACTGGTGTCCTTATAAGAAAAAGAAAATTTGGACACAGGGACAGATATGGAGGAAAAGGCCATGTGATGAGTGAGGCAGAGATTGAAGTGCTGCAGCTGCAAGCCATGGAATGCCAAGGATTGCTGGCAGACAGCAGAAACTAGAAGAGATGAGGAAGAATTCTCCCCTACAGATTTCGGAGTGAGGATGGCCCTGTTGACACCTTGATTTCAGAGTTCTAACATCCAGAACTGTGAGAAAAATAAATTTTTGTTGCTTTAATCTAAAAAAATTGTGATACTTTGTTACAACAGCCTTAGGAAGCTAAGACACACCCATTCTATTTCCTTAGGCAGATCGTTTTATGTCTCTGATCCTCATTTTCCTTATCCATAAAATGGAGATAACAGCACTTACAGGCTTAGAATCTGACTCAGACACAGTAATTGTTGGTCCTCTTTTCTTTTGAGTTGCTTACTGGCCTGTAACATAGATGTTCCTCCAGAGTCCCTGGGATGGACGTGCCTAATTCAGCCTTAGCTGGGCAAGAATAGACTAACAGCCAGAGCTGGCCCTGTGAGTGATTGGATTACTTTTCCACATGATTTCCCCTTGTATCCTGTAGTATACCTCACTGCCTTCTGCAAGGTTCCCACCCCCCACCCCCATGCATTAACTTTGGACTTGGCCATGTGACATGCTTTGGTTAATGGCATGTGAACAGATCTGAGAAAAAGCTTTAAATGTCATTGAAGATTTGGCTCAGGCTCTCTTACTCCTGCTCTCCATCATGAAAAAGACATGTTGCAAATGCCTGGCACTTTGTATGAATTAGAAGTTATTAAACACTTATTGTGTGCCAGGCACTGTCCTAAATGCTCTACATATGTTAACTTACTTCATCCTCACAAGAACGCCAAGACACAAATACTGTTGTTATCATTCTTATTTTCCATATGTGGAATACTGAGGCTGAGTGAGGATAAGTAGCTGGGAAGGGCAGAGGTGGGGTTTGAACTGAGTTAGCCTGCCTTCTAGGTCTATGGTCGTAACAACTGCACTATGCTGCTTTGCATTGTAGGTGATCAGTAAATGCTGGTCAATAAAACATTATTTAAATTATTGTCACTCCCAAAGCATTGTTTACCTTCCAGTTATCTAAGTATGAGAGGAACAATGCACTAGTAAAGGCAGTCTTCTAATTTTGGACCTGGACACTCTCTCTGTTTCAGTTGTTTGCCAAATAGGAGGTCCTGCTGATTCTCCTGACTGGGAAAATTGGTCTAGGTGATCATCAGATAGGAATCCCAACGTTTCCTTTGTAGGACTTTCATGAACCACAAGATATCACCTGTAAATTCCATGTGGATCCTAGACATCTCCCCTGTAGACCTCAAAGTGAACCTCAGAGTACTCTCCTGAAGCCTGGTGTGAATCACTATATCTTTCCTGAAGCCCACATGAACTCCCAACATTTCTCCTGTAGGGGACATGCTTGGTAATCAGCACAGGTCTTTCCCATTTGTCATCTCATTGGCTTCTTCCCACAGCTCTGTGAATCAGCCAAGTCCTACACTATAGTGGGGACAGAGAGCAGTATCTGGTCCAAGAATACATTGGTGATCCAGGGACAGAATCAACAGAAGAACCTGGTTGTCTTGTCCTCTAGTCCAGGGCTTTTCCCTCAAGGATAATTGGCTTGGCAGCCAGATTAGGATTCCTGCTCTGCTCTACACAGTCCTTTAGACTCCCTTCCCTCTCTTTCCTCTCCTGCACTTGTTCTTGGCTGCTTTTTTTCACCCTTCCCCCTTTCCACCCCAGTCGTGGGAGTGAGGCTTCACTTCAGGCAGGCTGAAACCACACAATGGGCTCTTATTCTGGGCAAAGAATCCTTGCAGTGTCTCCTGCTCACTGAGGCCCCCTTCCAGGCCCAGGATAGTATGTGTGTGTTGGGAGGCGGGGGCAGGGAGGCACTGTGGAAGGCAGGAGACATTGGCGGGCAGGACAGAGAGTGGCTGTGGAGATCCCACAAGTGGTATACTATATAAACCACCACTCACAATAAAAGCTTGTCCTCCACCCCCAGCCCCATCTCCACCTCCAGTCCCATCTCTTCAAATGATTATTTCTCAACCCTCCATAATTCTCGGTTTTAATATTTGCTCTAGCCTCTACTTTCCTTAGGTTTTTATCTCTGTATATTACTATCTCTTTCATTCTTTTCTCTGTCGTTTTCTTTCTCAGGCTCTTTCTTTCTATTCCTTGGCTTAGCCCGATGGTCCCTATTTCTTGTCTTTTTCTCATTTCATCATGCTCTCTTTCCTCTCTCTTTTCCATGTCTTTCATTTTTAACTCCCCAAGTCTTGATCTCTCCATGACTCTGACCCTCTGTATTTCTATGTCTTTATGTTTGTGGCTCTCCTCTCTTGCCTTTTGTGCTGGTTTGAAATGATGTATGTATCCTAGAAAAGCCATATTTTAATCCTCATCCCATTTTGTGAAGGCAGCCATTTCTTCTAATCCCTATTCAGTACTATATGGTTGAAACTGAAATTAGATCACCTCCCTGGAGATGTGACTCAATCAAGAGTAATTGTTAAGCTGGATTAGGTGGAGACGTATCTCCACCCATGCCAGGTGGGTCTTGATTAGTTTACTGAAATCTTATAAAAGAGGAAACATAGCCACAAGAAGCAGAGTCCACCAGCCAGCGACCTTTGGAAATGAAGAAGAAAAACACCTCCCGGGGAGCTTCCTGAAACAGGAAGCCAGGAGAGAATGCTGGCAGATGACACCGTGTTTGCCACGTGCCTTTCCAGATGAGACAGAAACCCTGAACTCCAGTCTGCCTTCTTGAATCAAGGTATCTTTCCCTGGATGCCTTAGATTGGACATTTCTAAATTGTTTTAGTTCGGACTTTTTCTCGGCCTTAGAACTGTAAACTAGAAATTTATTAAATTTCCATTTTTAAAAGCCATTCCGTTTCTGATATATTGCATTCCAGCAGCTAGCAAACTTGAACACCTGTCTATGTCTATCTTTTAACGATCTGTGTGTCCATGTCTCCCTGTCTCGTCTCTTCCGTATTCTGTCCTCTCTCTGTCATACTTGGCATGTGGATTGGAAAGACCCCCATCAGTCACCACACTTTTCTGTTCACTAAGTTCTTCCTCTCTCCCCCTTGTACCTCCCAGAAGTCCCTGGGATCGGCATGGAAGGTTATTTTCCAAG
Organism: Myrmecophaga tridactyla; assembly: GCA_004026745.1. Taxonomy (NCBI): domain Eukaryota; kingdom Metazoa; phylum Chordata; class Mammalia; order Pilosa; family Myrmecophagidae; genus Myrmecophaga; species Myrmecophaga tridactyla. The sequence continues at coordinate 757 of PVIY010058120.1, read as the reverse complement.
TTTACAGATGTGGAATTGAGGTTTCGGCTATTGGTCCAGGCTCCCATCTCAGGTCTTCCTTCCACAGTCTCGCTATGCACCTGTTTATCCCATGCCGACCGATCACCTGATTCCGCCATGGTCTGGGAACTAGAACCTCGGACAGCTCCTAGAAGGTGTGGGAACGGCGGGGCCTTCCTTCTCGCGATCTCAGCAAGGTAGCCTTAGCGGGTGGAACGGGAATCTCGCGAGAGCGGCTGCTGCAGCCAACCGCGGCGCGGGCGCGCGCGGAGCCGACCCGAGGCGAGTGCGCGCTCGCTCCCTGCTCCCAGCCCCGGAGCCGCTCGCGGCCGGCTCCCGGCTGCATCGCTGGGTGCAGCGCATCGCAGCTCCACAGCCTTTCGGCAGCCGAGTGTCCGCGGCGGGTGAGTCCCGGGCCTGGGGAACCGTAGGGAGGTTTTGTAGGCAAGCAGGGCACGGGTCCAGAGGGGGTCTTTGGTTTCACCCTTGTACCCGACCCCCACCCCCTCGTTTCACTTTTGGATGCTGAGGGCAGGCCGAACTGTTGGAGAGGTGAGGGTTCGAGGTGACCTCTCCTACAGGGGGAAGAGCGCACGAGGCGCCGGCAGACTCCCTCCGCAGAGGGAACCCGGGGATTGGGTGACGTCACATCTCTGGATTCAGGAGCCTGGGCCTCGGGCCCTCCATTTCCAGCCCCCCTCCCGCCCCCGCCCAAACCCCACCTGGTGTTCCCTGCATACCGGCCTCCTCCTCCTGC
>PVIY010058119.1:0-12596 GCA_004026745.1 Myrmecophaga tridactyla | reverse complement strand
TTGAACCTGCAATTTTTTTTGCATGAAAGGTGAGCATTCTACCACTGAACCACCTGTGCACCCGCAATGCCCAAGTTTCATAACGGGAAGAATGGCATTCCTATTTACCGGGAAGGAGCTGGTTTGGAGAGGATGGTGGACACAGGCAGCTGGACAGTTGGCTCCCTGAGTCTGGAGTGTGAAGGACAGATGCAGACTGGAGATGAGATTTCAAAATCATAAGTATATTGAAGGTATTTAAATTCCTTTAAAAGGAATTCTATAGTGACCATAGGATAAACACCTAACACAGACTTTGAGCAAGTGTAGCAATGGGTGGCCTAGGAGAAGAGCACAGAAGTGAAAGGGGATGGGCAGTGATGATTTCCTGGCAAAGTACTTCAGGATCAAGGGAGCCAGGCACAGCCAGTGAGACAGGAAACTGGCTGGGGGCAGGGACTGTGAAGGCAGATGAGCAATTCTGCCCCAAGAGGCCCATTAATGAGCCCCGATGACCTCAGCTTGCTGTCAGTTCTTACAGCATGGCCCACTCTCCAAATTCATTTCGGGGACACCTGCTTAATGATCTAATCCTAACTTAATTTTTCTCTTAAGAAGATAAAAATGACTTACTAGAGGACATAAATAATACAATTAAATCATGTAAAACATAAAACAAGAAAGGAAATCTTTATGTGTTCACTTCATATGCAAAGAACATGACACTGAAATTGGAGTTTGGCTGTGCCTGTCAACAATCATTCCTATTGATTTATTAAAGCAGGATCTTCTACTGGGCTGCCCTCAGTTATCATCCTAATTCATGGCCCATGATGCTGCTTGCTCTTGGAGCTTTCTGCCTACAACGCTTCTCTTTGCTGCCTCTTCTTTCCCTGCTGGGAACTCTTCTTGGCTCCTCTCCCTTCTCATCCGTCCTCTCTGGCAGCTCATACATCCAACACAACTGTCACCAGCCACTGCTGATGGTCATCATTTTTGCATTTCTTAGAATGAAGCCCATGAAGACAGCTCTCCTCTGGTCCTCTCTGCAGGGATCTACCATGGGCATTCCCGAAGCATGTTCCACACCATAATTTTCTCTCTAAACCCTGTTTTCCTTAACCAGATGCACCCACAGGATGTATCATTTATGAAGTCTCTAGAACCAGAAACCTGGATCAAATCTTGGATCCCTTTCTTTCTCCCCTCCTCAAGCCAACATCTGGTTAGTCCTGTTAATCCTACAATTTAAATGTTACTTCCTCCGCTCTATCACTGCTGTCATTCATACATACTTTAGTCATTATGTATATCAAAAGATTTAGCAATTACTTATTTCTATGCCCATGTCCCTGATTAGACTGTGAATTCCTTGAGCGGGGCTACTGGTTCTTATTGTAGAAGTGAATTGACAAATTCCAGATTTCATCAGGGTAAGACTAAGAGGTAGGGTGAAGCCAGAGACATCGTGACTGCAGCAAGAGACACTGAAAAAGAGAGGAGCTAAGACCTGGCAATAGTAAAAAGCACTGCAAAGCCAACCTGTTCAGTCACATGCAGAGATCTCAATGAAAAACACCTGAATCCATGAATAGGCATGTACTGAATGCCCAATAAGTAGTATTCAGTATAGTAGTGGGATTGGCATGGTTGGGGGTAAAGAAACATCAGACCCAGTCCTCCTACCCAACGGAAGCCTTCCATCCAATTAGAGAGAAGAGATGGCTGCACAGTCTATGACAGTAGAGGATTAATTGGTTTACTCCTCTGCTGTCTGTTCAAGAAGAGAAAAATCAACCAGACCTGTAAACAAGAGGCTTCCTGGAGGAGGTGAACTTGTGCACTCTTCAAAAATGGGTGAAAGCAAGTGGAAAGGGAGTCTATGAAAAAGAAATGAACAGACAAGTGCAGGAATGTGTTCACAGGAGAGTCAGGAACTTAGCCTGGCTATGGGAGTTGCCTCCCTACAGGGAGGGTGTGAAATAAGGCAGCACAGGTGAGCTCAGGTGAAAGACTATGACATTAGGCAGGGGGTGAGTGCTCAAAGCTGCAGGGATCTGAGCAACTTATAATTAAAATTTGACTCTGTACTCTACCTTCAAGATTGTGATTTCTTTTGGCTCAGTGGAATTTCCGTAGGTCTTCTTTAGCACAAAGCATGATGGCGTGGACCCAGCCGTCTATAAAAACAAAGGAAAGGAAAGGAGGTACCTGACTGACAGTCAATGAAGACACACCAGCTGACTAAGGAGGGGCATCATTTCCGTCTAAAAGGAGGCTTTTTGCTTCCTTCTGGGGACACCAAATCTGATTACTTCAAAGGGAAAGATGACATCAAAAGGAACTGAAGGGTGGGCAACCCAAGTTGGCACTCCACAGTAGGATATCAGTTACAGACTCTACAGCCACGTGTTTAACTACAGAAAGAGCATTTGGAGGCTGGTCCAAAGAAACATCTTATTCATGTGTGTGAAGCAAACAAGACATCAGTTAAAGAAAGGACAAGAAAGGAAATGAAAAAAAGGTGTGAGATTTGTCAGCCTTTTCCCTAATCACCCTCTCCGGTTCTCAGCGAGCGCTTCATGGCTACCCAACATGACAGAAAACTCATCATGAAACTCGAGCCAGTGGCAAAGCAGAATGAGCAATTTCATAGAACGACAACGGTCATGAGGTCTGTGACAGATCTACAGAAGGAAGAGTTTAGCTGTTAAACCTCCAACAGCTACCTGCTGCCTGGTCTAGGAAAAGCAGGGTTCAGAAGTCATGCAGTTTCTTCAAGTTAATCCCCAGCTATGGATGTTCTCCTTTCTTGGGTTTGCTTAGAAACTGAACTTACTTGAGTATGGATTTTTTTCCTGTAATTTGTTGTGTATTATCAGCTATTTACATAATTACTCTAATTAAACTAATTATAGCAGTTCCTGTAAATATGTGAAAGATCACAAAACGTGTAATTATGCCCTTATGTCATTAATTAAACCATATCAGCTGGGAAAATTACTGTAAATATGTCTGGAGGTGTCATTAGTCTGTGTAATGGAGACATAGAATTCTTTATTGAGCTACAATAAAATGCTCTGCACTAATAATTCATTTAAAAGACCACTTTGATTCTTAAGCTTCAAGATCCCAGGCATAAAAGAAAAACCTCTTTTTTGTATCCCACAGTGGTTCACAAAACCGATACACGGTTCAGGTTTCCTTTATTACAAACGTGAGTGCGATCCAAATTGAGAAGCAGGCCCCGTCCCCAGTGGACCTCCTGGCATTGCTGCAGGAACTGACAGTGCCTGAGCCTCCAGCATTTCCTCCTGGGAGAGACACAGCCAACACCCTTGCAGCGAGAAGCTCCAGGAGGGCCAGGCTGGGCCCCCTCCAACTGCTTCCTCCCAGGTCCTCTTGCACCTGCCAACCAGTGTCCCTGACCCACGGATCCTATGCCCCTAACCAAAGTATATGATGAACAACAGCCCTGCATTTTAAAGGGTACACACATCAGAAGAGTGAAAATCTCAAAGCAATCCATTTCTACAGATAGAATTTCAGATATTGTAGCCATGACATGTGTAGCTCAGGTCTTCCTGCCTTTTATCTCTTTGAACCAGACAAGGTGAGCCCCTGCTTCCTCCTGGGTAGGCTCTGCAGTCAGCATTTGGGGGCACTTCAAGTCTTCTGCCAGGAAACAGGACCCAGTGCAGTTGAGAAAAAAATGCAGCTCACTCTGCCAACGGGTGGCAAACGGTGGCCACACACACCCTCCTTGGTTCAAAGGATGCTAGCTGTAAAAGAAGACGGTACCTAGGACTAAAAAGATGAGGGGATCCCCGGAGCTTTAGAAAGATACAAAGGAAACCCCCTCCCTCAGAAAATAACAAACAGAGAAAGCTTTCAGTTCTTCAAGTGCAAAAAATAAAAGCCGGTGACTAGAATTCTGATTCTCTTCAGTCTAATGTATATTTCTGGGGAGAGGAAAAGGTTAACTCTGCTCTTCTACCAAAAGCTTACACAGGTCTTCAACTTTGTAAAAACATCTACCTTTTAAAATTTTGAATTCTTTGAAGTAAAAGTGTTTAAGTTTTGGAAGAAAGCACGTGATTCTTTTGTAATAATTTAATGAAACATAAATTGTCTTCAATCTTTGTATGTAGAGAATAACACTCAAATTCACTTTCATGGACTAAATAAGTATGTAAAATGAGTTTCCGATTAGGATTTGTATCTTCATTCATCTTCATTCCCTGAAGCAGAATTATACTTGTTCTACAAAATGGCACCTAATAATATAGTGCTAACTCTGCTTTTGGGGTTTACCAAAAAGACTCTGATGACTACTATGGGGCCTCTTCCTCTTAAAAAAATGAAAACTTGAATATATTAATTATATTTTATGTACAATTTTAAGTGAACCCTAAAGTCTACTAATAGACCCAGCTTGGGAATATAGTACAATACACTGGAATTTTTATTTTTACTGCATTATGAGTTTTCTCTGTCAGGAGCTCTGCAGCAAAGTGCAAAATTAACTGACATCATTAATGAAAGATAATTAGCTGATAATAATCTGTAATAGACAGTACTGGCAATACTGCCACGTAACACTACTCAAAAGATTAGACCAACTCTTAGAACACAGACAGTTCAAATCCTGCTAGTGTCCTTTTTCCATCATTCCTTTCTCCAAGGAGCTTTTCATGCAGATACAGACTATTATGTATATACATATATGTATTCCTGATGTGCCATTGTCTGTTGGATCCTGCAGAGTTGTCATATTTTTCCCCCCAAAAGCGGTGACCCCAGCAGACATATGAGGAGGCTGTGGATTATTTGCAGGTTACGTCAGGGTCTTCACCTGCCTTCAGGAGCAATGCAGCTTTCCCAAGATGGACTGTCCCATAGGAGGCAGGTTCCTTTTAAATATACCCCAGTAAAGGTGAGGGAGGAGAGCTGGGGAAAGAAAGCAGAAAATAGGAGAGATCTTATCTGTTTTTAGGATTGCTAAGAGCAACATCTCCAAAGTTGTAAATGAGAGCATCTCCCTGGAAATGCCACTGCAGCCAGCCTTATAGATCTGGGTCCACGTCCCTGGGTAGATCTGTTGCTTTTCTTTCCCTTGGTGATGGCCCCGCAGTGAGCTCATTTGAAGTCCTCCAGTAAGGGGCATGATGTAACACCAAGAGTCTCTTACATCTGTATTGAGGTGGGAAACACAGGAAAACTGCCTTTTGCATGTTGACCTAAAGTTTCATCCTTTCTGGCATGTAATCCCGGGAGCTAATCTCCTGGTTAGCCAGAGTTAATAAGCATGCTGGATCACATGCCTGGCCACAGAGATCATCCCAGGATATTGGATGACAAATGGCTTCTTCATAGAGGAGTCTATGACCCCATCATTGGGTAAACTCACTGCATTTAGGTGATTGCTCTTGGGCAAGAACTTCATACTATAGATTTAAAGACCTCAGCGATGTGAAAAAGCTTATTTCTTTGAAGGAAATAAAGCATTCTATATAATGCTGAATATAATGTGCACTTAGGGACACACTGCGTGTCATCAGGTAGAGTAAGATCTAGGCAGGAGTGCCAAAAAGCAAAGTTAATTGTAGGTTGCTTCTCAAGTCCACCAAATGGCATGCCCTCACAGGGACTTGTCTCCTACTTGAATTCTCACCCCAGTGTCCAAAGTGGGCCTGTTCTCCACAAAATCCCCCCAATGGAAAAAAATGAATCTACACTAAGAGGTCATAATTATAATTGGATCAGTGTGGTCATTTAATTCAAGACAATAATTTGAACAGGAGTCTGACTTCACCCAGGGGTTGATAAATGGCAGGTGGACCAGGGAAGTATTTTGGAAAGGCTGGTCTACTGTAAATCCTGGATTGTACAGAGCAAGCCTTCACCAAAATCTTATCTGGTTGTTTCATAATCAAGGATAACCTAAGCTCTCCCCACAGAGATTTGGGGGTTACCATGCCTCTTGTGGGGTGGTTGCCCCCACTGGGTGCCTGCAGGGTAGGGACTGGTCACATTTGTCTTTGTCTCACCAGCTACTAGCAAGTGCCCATCCCCCGGGAAGCCCCGACTGAATGTAGGTTGAATCCGAAGAAGAGAGAAAAGTTTCCAGCAAGGTACTGTGCCAAACATGACTCTTGAAAACTCTTTTCTAAATTCCAGAAGAAAAAGAATAAAAGACAAAACATAATTCTTTCCTACCATTCCAGTCTCAATTTCCTAAGCCATAGTCCTGGAGCTGCCTTACCTCCTTTCTGGAACAAACAGGAGAACGAGAGGGTATCTAAATAGGCAAATATAGTTAGAAACCTGCCTTTTTAGTTTTGGGAAGTAGCTGACTTCAACTTTGTTTGCCTTTAATGGTTTGGGGTTTTGTATGTATGATCCCCTTGATTCTCTGGTTGCCAGACCATTCAAGAAAACCTTAAAGATATATACCAAACATACCCAATCTCAACACTAATGCCTGGATGTTTTCTTTAAGGAGTATAAGCCTGATCCTTGCCAACTGATTCCTATGGCTCCAGGCCTGACACAGAGCCAGAAATGCTAATAATTACCCTGCCTCAGAAGTCATGTACTCCTTCTTTGCTGCAATGAGTTAACCCTTTTATAGGTCTGGAATTCCACAACTCTAAAAATAAGTTATATTCTCGGGTCATTCATCACTTCCAATAATCAGAAATGAATTGCCTCATTCTCTTGCTAAAAAAGAAAGTCTAGGAGTCTCACAGTTGTTTTTTGTTTGGCTTTGCTTTTGGTTAAATCTTTTGGAAAGCCAGAGGCTTTGTGATCAAAGAGACCTACGTTCAACGCTGGCCTCTTTGGATCTACAACTTTGCATGCGTGCTGAAACGGTCTACTACCTTGTTTCCTTACCAGTCCACTGGAGATTATGCCAACTGCTTGGCAAGGATGCTGCGAGGACTAGAGAGAGTCTGCAAAGCTCCCGGCATATAGCAAATGCTCAATAAACAGTTTTTATTTATCTAGTATAAACCCTATTTGTGTTCTTATAGTAACACCCACAGTTTATGAAACACTTTGGCACGTATAATCTACTTGATCTTCACTTGAATTCTATGGGGTCATACGTAGAGGGTCAAATGTTAATCATTTTGCCCAGATTTACACAGTTTGAGAGTGCTAGGCTTCAAACTCAGGGTGTCTAACCCAAGGCAGATACAGATTTCCTGCGGGCAAGCTTCCCTGCGGGCAAGCTTCCCTGCCTTCTATCTCTGACCCATCCAGCCTGTTCATCCATTAACAGTTAAAAATGTCCATCCATTTCAGTTAAAATGTTACTGTAATTAAAGAATTAAAGTCAAATTCTAACACTGAAAATCTAACTAGAACCCACTGGGAGAAATTGCCTTGTTTTCAGCTTTGAGAAATTCTGCACATCTGCTCTTTAGGAAAATGACGAGGGTAGGTATGCATAAGTAGCTTGAAGATGGCTTGTTAGTAAGTATTTGACCTTGAACAAACCCACGTTCTATAGCTGCGCTGACCGATTCGGTGGCCATGAGCTTCATGGGGCCATTGACCTCTTGAACTGTGGCTTGTGTGACCAAAGAATTCAATTTTTAATTGGATTTATTTTTAAGTACATTCAAATTAAATTTAAAAACCAACTTCGTTCAATTATTGGAAAATTTTAAGTATGTTTGGGACAAATTAGGTATGTGGATCGACTTGTTCAACTGAACATGTAATTCATTGTTAATACAGAACAAACATTTCTGATGAAAATTTAGCATCTGAATTGAGATGTGCTGTAAATGTAATATACACACCAGGTTTCAAAGACTTGTTCCAAAAAAGAGAGAGAATGCAAAATATCTTAATCATTTTTTATATTGATTACATGTGTTGCAATGATAACATTTTGGATATACCGGAGTAAATAAAATATATTATTAAAATTTGATTTCCTTTCATCTTTTTGAAATGTGGCTACAAGAACATTTATAGGTAGATATATGGCTCAAATTAAATTTTATTAGGCAGCTCTATTCCATAGGGAATATGATCATCTGTGTAATTGGAGGAAAAAAGTCACAGATAATGTCACTTTTCACTTTATTGATCAGTTTTATTTTACTTTATTTTATTTTTGCATGGGCAGGTAACAGGAAACGAATCCAGGTCTCTGGCATGGCAGGCGAGAAGTCTGCCACTGAGCCACCATCACATGGCCCAACCAGTTTTAATTTTTACTGGCCTGAGTCTCAGGTTCTTCACTGCTAAAATCTTTCAGAGGTATTACTTTCTCTGAGACAGCCAGACACAAGGCAAGTGTGTGTGTGTGTTTTATGGAGAAGTAGGGAACGAGAGACAAGCAAAAGGCCTAAGCAATCCTAAAATAGACATAATTAGGAACTCTCGAATTAAAAGCTATGTTCAGTTTAATTCAGTACATCAAACATTCATCGAATATCTCTAAAGTAAAAATGGCTGGGCACAAAGGTTCCTAGAATTCAATCCCAGCCTCTGAGGGGCTTACATCTGAGGGTAACATTTCTCACCTGGTGGTCCGTGAGCCATCGCCTCAGCATCACCAGAATCGACCTGTTAAGAGTGCAGATTCCTAGATCCCAATCAGTCCTACTGATTTGGACTCTCTGAACATGGTTCTACAAGAATCTCTGCATACTGTGGCTCTCCAGGTCATTCTCATCCCACGAAACCATAGGGCCTAGTATTCCGGAGGACGAGAGTGGGAAAGAGATTAAACAAACACTGGATATAACGTAAGTACTCACTTCGCTAGAGGCACTCAGTGTGCCCTGGGAAGGCTTTCTGGAGAAGGCGTCTAAACCAAGTTTAGAGGAATGACGAGCAGGAAATAATTACCAAAGAAGGATGCGAGGAGAGTAGCAAGAAAAGGATCAGAATGAGCACAGTACCTGGCCAAAAATCCCCAGGGAGTTTTTGATGAATCGTGAGCAGAGTATAGTTGGTCAGACATAAGTTTGACAGGAGGCTATGGAAAGTCTTGATGCCTTGCTAAGGATTTGTTCTTTCACCTGTAGGTAAGTAGTTTTTTTTAGGGTAAAGAGGAACTTGTAAAGGTAAGAAAGGAGGCATGTGTAGTCTGAAAACAGTTCCCAGATGGCTGTGATATTCTGGTGGAAAGTCACTGCTGCAAGCAGGACATTAAGCAAAAGCCAAGTCCATGTTTCAGAATTTGTCTCTCCGACAGTCAACAGAATAATTTGAAGGGGGCTAGATGAGCATCAGGGAGTTGGGAATGTCTAAACTAAGGTGGTGGGTGAAGGGGCAAAAAGGAAATAAGCTATTTCATACATTTAAAGAAGTAAAATCAGCAGGACTCGTGCTTGGTAGAAGGTTGGGGACAGGAGAGTTTAGGGTGACTCCCAAGTTCCTGGCTTGAATACCAAAGGGTGATGATGCCACTGGCTGAGAGAGAACATCCGTAAACCAGCCTGTTCTAATTTCCAAATTGTGCTTGGCATGTTCTTCTAAGTGAGTCATTCTATGCAAAACCTATTGACCCGTAACATGCACAAGTCTGTATGTGCTATATAGGACAGACATCCTTTGTGCAATAATAAAGCCTGTCCCCGTGTTACATTTTCAAAGAAGCCTATTTTCTATGAAATGCATTAGAGCTTTTAATCAACATTGTCATTGTGGAAACTCTCAGATCCATAGAGTGAGAGATGCCTTAAGTGAGCTGCAATGAAATTTTTTTCATAGTTCTAAACATTAATCACACTTACTTCATATAGCCACATGAGTAAAATTGTTAAATAAGAAGAAATGGCATCTTCTTTCTAGAAGTATTTGGCATTCTTTGCTCCTTAAATGTTCTATGAGGACTTCCTTAAAGGAAGAACAAAGCACAAAAAGGAATTGCAGAGGAAAACTATGTAATCTAGATGAAAACATTGATTAGACTTTTTATATGAGGACTTCAGTATACCTTGGCATTTTTCAAACAAAACAAAACAAAAGTTTGCCTTTCAGGTGAAAAAGTTTTCTCTGTCAGGCTCTAAATTACAATAGGTTTCTGGTGGATCTGAAGATGCTTCCAATCTCCTAGCAGAGTTGGCATTTTGGAAGTTATTTGTAAGCTTTAAGGCAAAGGATTATAAACCCCTTGACATACTCTCTTTAGAAGCTGTTTCCTTTAAGAAAAGTAAAATGTTTTGCCTAACACAAATATTTAAACCAAATTGAGCTCATTCTGGGAGCTAGTTTTCATAAGCTGACTATTTTATATATTTTCCTAGATGCATTACTACTACTGAAGAGTAAATCAGAATAAGCAACCTCAATAGAGTCTCAACTCTCTAGGATTGGTTTTACACTTCCACAAACTTTTTACATTTCTAGCAATAAATTTAAGTAGAAAGAATAGAGGTATAATAAATTTGTCATAATAAAGTTCACATTTTAAATTATGTGGTCTGCTTGATGTGGAGGACCAGAAATAAGTAATAATTTCCTTAATGTGGCTCCTCTCTTTCTGTTCCACTGCAGCTAAGAACCATATTTTTTTAGACTCTGGGTTCAGATTTTTAAAAACGGATTTAGGGAAGATGTCCTAGTGATTAGAAAAGATGCTAGTCCTTACCAAATGCTTTTCACAAAGGCTAAGAGAACTCCTCACAGTTTTTGGAATTAATCCCTCATTGATTTCATAACTAGGTCCGCAATGAATGGCTCCTTGAGGCAAAGGAGTATAACTCTATATTGCATAAAGATATATTGGAGTAAAAGAAAATGGAAATAAATATGCAATGATAGCGTAGAAGGGGAGAAATAAGATTCAGAAAGCAAAATCTGAAAAAAAAAATGCTTTGAAAGAAAGCAGCTTGAGTCACATTGCCAAAAGGACAGCCGTCTATATAAAATAAGAAGTATAGCACTACTGCAAAGTTAAAACTATGGTAGTGATATAATTTTGAAGATTACCAACCTTTACCAGTAGACAATATAGAACCCAAACGAGAGACCCACAATGTAAGACGAATTAGAGGAACATAAAGCATAGAAATTAAAAGATGGATGCTGCCAGACAATAGTGGAGAGAACTCAGGACTTTTAAAACAAACAAACAAACACCTGGATTTAAACAATCCTGTCTCTGCTATTTATTAGCAATATGAGCTTGGGCAAGTCACTTCACCTCTCTCAACTTCAGTTACCCCACCTGAAAATGGGAACAATAATAGGTAGGGGAAAAAGCCTAGGCAGAAAGATAAGAACTGCTATGAGGATTAAAGGTCATTTGTGGTAAAGCCTGTTGTGACAGTAAAATCCACATGCAAGGCATTATTAAGCATATTTAAAAAAAAACAATAAAACCAGCTCCAACTACTTCTTCAACAATTGTCATCAACACCACCAACATGTGAGTGCCTCCTTTATTCAAGACCCTGGGCCAGGAACAGAGTACGTAGAAAGCAAAAATACAGTGTCCCTCCCCTCTACCTTACAGTCAAGATGAAACAAGGCATCTTTATAATAAATAAATAAATAAAACAATCACATAGGAAAGTGACACAGGCCATCTGCTCAATAAGAAGCGGAGATGGCCAGCATCAACCCAACTCACAGGTGAGACAGATGGTTATGGATTGGGGAAGTCCAAGAGGGCTGCAGAAGGAAGGTCGGACTTCAGTGGGGCCTGAAGGATGGACAGCATTTATGTAAGCAGAGAAGAGGAAGGAAGGCATTGCAGGAAGGAGGCATGGTGTAAGCAAAGGCCCTGAGATTGCTCATGGTTTGATGGGGAGGAAACAGAGTGGAGCGCGGGAGAAGATAAAGCTGGCAGATAGGTCGTGGGTAAGGCAGCTGGCAGTCAGTGCTGTGCCCCAGTCAGGCTGTCAAGGCTGTCAACAGCCAGGCCCATTCTGATTGGTCAGTGTGTGAGCCACAATGCTAGCAGCCCTGGGGGGTAAGGTTGGGTAGGCACAGAGGCTAGAGCAAGTTTGAGACAGGGAATGCCAGGTTAAGGAGTTCAGATCTTATCTTGTCAACATCAGGGAGCCCATTAAGGGTTTTTAAACAGATGACTAATCTGCCGAAAGTGGTTTTAGTGAGACTGATTGAAAAGTGGAGCACAGAACGGATTGGTGGAAGAACAAGGGGGGAGATTAGTTGGGGGCTGTTTTGGTTGTTCAGCATGAAGTACTGAAGACCTGGGAGAAGGCAGGGGCGATGGGGATGGAACAGAGGCCCTGGATGTGCCAGTGTCTCCTGGTAAAAGGCCTGGTTCTTTCCGTAGCCCCCAGCCTAGTGTGGTGCCCAACACAAAGGGAATATTCTACATAAATTTATCCATGATAAGGACCTGGAGAAATACTGTCAGGTATAGAAAGATGAAATAGGAGTGCAAGATAATTTGGGGGGGAAATATAGAATATTACAGATGAGAAGCACCTTTAAAGATCTCTACTGCAAACTCCACATTTTGAAGGTTTGGAATATGAAGCGCAGGGAACGTGTGTCCGGCCCACATATCTGATGACCCTCGCTGGGATGTCTCATCATTTTCATTATTCCAATAAGCCCCAAGATATGATTCATTTCGGTTGTTGTTCTTTCTGTTAAAATTTCTATTGATA
>PVIY010058118.1:0-12821 GCA_004026745.1 Myrmecophaga tridactyla | reverse complement strand
TTACAAGGACCTGGAATTGTAGCCACTTCTGGGACACGCTAGTTGTTGAGCACAAGTGAGTGGCTGTTCCTCCAAAAGCCTCGGCTTGCAGTTGCAAAGGTGCTCGCCACCTTGTGTGTGTGTGCACGTGTGTGTATGTTTATGCACGTGTGTGAACATATATGCATGTGTGCATGTGATTGGGCTGGGACCTCTCTATATTATTCTTTACAACTATATATGAATCTGTGATCATCTCAGTAGTAATTGCAACAACAACAAAAAAAGACCCAGAACAAATGAGCAGAAGGCTCCTTGCCCCGGAGGCCTGAGCCAGTTCTCAGTCCCAGAACACACTGATGAGGGAAAGTGGGACCCACCTGCAACCAAGGGCAAGTACACCCAGAACCAGTTATCTTGGTCCCTCCCCAGAGACCTGCAAGCCTTGACTCCCACCACGGGGTACTGGGGAAGGGGTGCTGCTTTATTCAGTGTGAGCCGATGCTGACACCTGGGAACAGAGGCACCACTGGGCCTGCCCTGGAAGCAGGGGCAGGTGGGGGCTGGTGATAAAGGGAGGTCGGTCCCCCTCAATCTCACACTGGTTCTGGGGGTCAGCCCCCATTTCCCGAATGGCAACACATAGCAGTTGGCAGAACTCCCATGTTGGTTCCCCGGCCTGTGAAATAAGAGCAGCTGCAGAAGGAAAGGCCAACAGGAGCCCATAAACCCGCCAGGGGAGTCGCTCGAGTGCAAAATCACATTCTCAGGGAAATGGCAGAAAGTAGGGCCACCCCCCCAAGACTCAGAGCAGGTCGGTCCGAAGATCCCCATCACGTCCCTATTTAATTCCACAGTCTGCAAAGCAGGTGCCTATTGAGGGACAGGGGCCGGTCCGTTGTGAGGATGACGCCAGGCTGACTGGCAACTGTGTGGTTGCCCAGCAGGACACCAGAGCAGCAGAGGATGGCAGAAAACAAGGATTCCGTGGATTGCTGCCACACATTTAGAGGGCCCTAGGATGTGGACCAGGCCAGGACATCCCTCCAAAATGAAATGCAAAGTTATCGTGAAGGTCAAGTTCCTGGGCCTTGTACCTCCACCTCTCAGAAAGAAGCACGATGACTGGGTGGCTGGTGCCCCCCTGGGGTTTTGGAGGCAGCACATTCTGCCCTTGGGAGCACTGCTCTGAGTCACGCTCCAGGTGGCGTGGAAGGGTGCTAGGGTGGAGTTGGGCCCAGAGCAGGAAAGGGCTCTGCAGCTGGTCCAGGCAGCCGTTCCAGCAGGTTCCACGGTACCCCGAATGTCTGTGGGAGAGAACAATGATGCATGATGTCTGGGACAAGTCATGTCTTCTACAGCAGAAACAACCTTTAAAAAGCTGCTCCTCCTGCCATGCTCGAGAACCGGGTTCAATTCCCAGTGCCTGCCCATGCAAAAAAAAAAAAAAAGCAGCTTTTGGCATGCTGCTGAACTCGGGTAGACTCTATCATGAGCATGGGACACGAAGGGACCATGATGCCCATCTTGGGCTGGGTAATTCAGACCCATGAGGTCATCCTCCAGATGGCTGCAGACACAACGCCCTGCAGAAGGGGAGAGGGCCACCCAGGACTGGCACATCGGAGGCCAGAGAGCACACATCACCCACGCTATGCTCCAGCGCATGGGTCATCCCAAGAGCTGGGGCTGCTGCTCCATAAATGGTGCCAGGGAGGGGTTTATGTGGCACCCCCACCATCCACGGGGCTCCACAATGCACCCACACCCAGTCATGGCTGTAAATGGTCAAGAGCAGCCACCACGGCCCAGTCAGGATATGCTACCTAGGACTCAGTGCCATCCGAGAAGAGGTCAGAGCCACCCCACCAGAGAACCCCTTAGACCAGCAGAAGTGCCAGCCATGAGGCAGGGAGGGGGATCACAGCCTGGGGACCGACTGATTCCCTCCCCGCTTCCTTCCCTCCCCTTCTGCAGGGAACACTCCTTCAGCCAGGACCCCGCCCCTGGCTCCACAGGACAAGGTGGAATCCAGGAACATGGGGGAGGGAGATCGACCCGAGGGTGATGGCTGAACAGCAGAGGCAGAAGGCAACCCACTCAGAAATATCTGGAACTTCTTCGAGAAGATGAAATCTATCGACTAACTACTATATTTGGATTGAGAGGAGGTTTGGACAACTGGTACAGTCAGGGTTGAATTGCTCAGAAGTACATTAAAAATTCAGCAAACAAGAAAAATGGTAGTTATTAACCCTGGGGAAAAGGAAGAATTGGGCAGGAAAGGGGGGAATGTCATCCTTTACTACGCGGCTCAGCTGTGGCTCTAGGTAAGTCGCAATACTGGAAATGCTAAATATTGATCTACGTAACTTTATGACACAACCCAATGGGGCGGGTGGGGCGTGGAAAGAGAGCTATATTCTCATTTCCATAACATCAAGCAATCAATAATGCCTAAAATTGCCAGATCAAGAAGGAACAAACCAAGCATATAATTTAGGTGCAAAGAGAAAAATTCATGAAATAATCAGGTAAAGTCAACGGAAGGAATAAATAGCGACCGGCATGATGGGTTTTGTCTCTTTTTCTAACAATCTTTGTGGAAATATTTTACTCCAAGTGTGGCAACTTCTTAGATTAAAATATAAATTAAAAAATAAGACTCGGTCTCATTCATTTCCAAACTGCGATGTCACTCGAACAGTGACTGGCCCGTGGTGATATGAGTTCATGAATATTCCATTTGGAGCGCTGCTCCCCAGCATAGGGTGGTCTCCGGGTACCTCTCTCTCCTCTTTGCTCTTGCCGCTCTGGTATTGGGGCAGGAAAAAGACAGAAGCAGCCCCCACCCACTCCGCACCCCCAGGGGTCCAATTCCTAGCTGGTAGCACCTTGCCCTGTCCCTCTACCATACGCCTCTATGCCCACAGCGGCACCCTCAATTTCTGTGACCTTCCATGACCCAGCTCTGGATGAATCTTCCATTCCTCTCAGCTGACTGCCCCAGCCCATTCTTCCCCAGGACTCAGGAAGGCACCAGGGCTAAGCCAGCATCCAGCTGGGGAAGGAGAAGCCAGGCTCCCATATTTGCAGGTACCCCAGCCTTCCTGCGTTTCCTAAGCTGCTTCTTTTTGCTTTGGGTAGGAGAACCCACCAAGATGGCTTCACAAACCTGGCACTCCAGAAAGAGGTGGTCAATGGAGTGCCATTACCTCCAAATAACAGCAGAACATGTTTCCCCCAAATTATGCTCAAGCAAGAGGGAATCACCTGATCCTGGAAGCCTTTATAGTGCTTCTCATATGATGGGATGCCCATTTTTACACAACAAAGCTGCATTTAGGGAAAGCATGTTATTTAAGAGGCGTGCGCATGGTGCGGTGGGGGTCTCAGTAAATGCTACTTAGGGAGGACTGCCTTGAGGCTATCCCGCCGTCCTGGGACTGCCTTCACAAGGAGATTGCTGGACCCCAGAGTGAGCGGGTGTGGCAGGCAGATGCTGAAGTGTGCTGTGCATTCTGCAGCCACGAAGAAACGATCACTGCCAACAACCTGGGGGAGCTCGAGAGCAGATGTTCCCTAAGCTGAGTCCCTGGTGGCAAAGCAGCCCCAACGACACCCCAAGTGCAGCCTTTGGGACCCTGAGCAGAGAAGCCTGCTGAGTCGTGCCCAGACCCCTGCCCTGCAGAAGCCGTGAGCTGCGCGTCGAATGCTGTTATGAGCCACTAAGTCAGTTGGTGATTCGTTAGGCGGCACAGACGACTCACGCCCCAAGCCTAGCAGGATCATTGTAGAATAAAACAAAGCGGTGGCTGCACTGTGAAGATCAGCAACACCTACAGGACAAGTGGGAAAGATTGTCCTAATATTATGCAAACGTGACTTACAATAGAGTGTTGAGTGATGGCTTCAGACAAGGGATTCGGAAAGTGCCAAGCAAGTCTCGTGCAGCTCAGGTGGGAGTGAAGACGCTGAGCTCTGGAAAACATTACTCAGACTCTCAGAGAGCCCCAGCGATGAGAAAGACACTGAAGGAGAGCCGCCTGCCGTCGGCATGAAACCCTTTCATGAAATGTGAGAGGGGAAAAGCTACATTTCCAAATTAATGCCCCATGGGATATGTGCAACTAATAAAACAAACATCATATTTGAGTATTTCATCTACTTCTCTGCTGTTTGGGTTTGCTGAAGCTGCTGGAATGCAATATACCAGAAACAGAATCGCTTTTATAAAGGGGAATTTATTAAGTTGCAAGTTGCATTTCTAAGGCTGTGAAAATGTCCAAACTAAGGTATCCAGGGAAAGATACCTTGATTCAAGAAAGGCCTATGGGTCCAGAACACCTCTGTCAGCTGGGAAGGCACATGCAACGTCTGCTAGCTTTCTATTCTCATTTCATAAGGCTTCCCTGGGGGCATTTTCTTTATGCATCTCCAAAGGTCTCTGGCTGTGTGGGTTCTGCTTGTTCTAAAGCTTTTTCCAAAATGGTTCCCTCTTAAAGGGCTCCATTAAGCAGCCACACCTTGAATGAGTGGAGACACATCTCCATGGAAACCATGTAATCAAAAGTTACCACCTACATTCGGGTGGGTTACATCACCATGGGAACAATAAAAAAGATCCCACTTAGCAGTATTGAATGAGGATTAAAGAGAATAGCTTTTCTGAGTTACACGACAGTTTCAAACCAGCACATCTGCCAACATGCTTTCTTCATTTTTAGATGCTATTAGGCAAGTGGAGAGAATTTTTTTTTGTTTAGGGTCCCCATATACTCAGATGTATTTATTGTAAATGAATTCATGGACTTCTGTTTCCTAGATGAGGGGCAGAGTCACAGAGCTTGGAAGTAAGAGAGTCAGGTCACAATGTAAATACACTCAAGTCAAAGGCTTGAGACACCCAAGACAAACATGGAAAGAAGAGTTTCCAGGTCCCCTGGAACCAGCAAGAGGCAGCTAGGGGGCATCATGGAGTCTGGGGGGAACTGGCCAAGATCTCACCATTGGAATTGCAGATGGCCACAAGCAGCAATGCTGAGCCCCTCAGAGTGCCACAAACCTCCTACTTTAGGGTTTGAAGCTCATGCCTCTTGCCCAGCAGATACCTGAAACAACCACCACCACACCACCACCTCCCAGAAGTCATAACTCAGCTTTCAGCACAATTTCAGTTCTGTTAATGGAAAAAAAAAAAAATACCCTTCAACTAAGACTTTTAATGATCAGCCATATTCTCATTCCCCAGTCCATAGGGGAATGGATCCTATCCATTTACTGCCCTCAGTGAGATTTGGGATAATATGTCCCAAGAACCCAACTCTCAGACCATATTAACAGAGAAAACCCATTTGGAGGCCACATTTCTTTTTAGCTAAAGCAACACACTCATTTAGCGTACGGAAAAGGTAAAAGCTAAGATGCAGCCGCTAGGAAATTACTGTTGAATTGTACTTTTTTGTGTCTGTTTGTTTTATTTTGTTTTGCTTTAAGTTTCCTATGTCAGAGTTGTGAAAGTTCTCAAAGTAGCATAAGAGTTACACATCAAATTTAGCTTCCAAAGTAAGTCAATCTAGGAAAAGAGAAAACTATTGCCTTTTTAATTACAAAAGAATGTAGCAGATAGAAAATACTATATTTTCTGCTCAGCGGCCTTTTTTGGGGGAAGCCCCTTTCTCTATACCAGCAACCCTGGTGTACCTGACAATCCGGTGTCAATCACCATACCTGAGGACAGGGGCAGGCCGTGAGCCAGGCTGACCAGTTAGAATATTCCATCCTCCTGGCCCATGGGACTGGAGCTGAGATGGGCATGTGAGCCAAGCCGGCTAATCAGAGACTGCCCTGAGATCTGTCCTCACTGGAGCTTCTCTGGGTCCTGAACTATGAAGACAGCATAAGCCGGAGCTCCCTGCCACCGCTGTCTCTGACGCGTGGAGGGGCCGATCTGAAAGCAAACGAGAATGGTGACATGTAAGGAAAAGCAAAGATCAGTGGAGATGAGAGAGAGAAAGAAAGAAGATCCCAATAAAATCATCTGAGGCACTGAAGCCCCAACTGTCAGCTGTCAGTTTCGGAGCCAATGAGGTCCTTTTGGGGCTTAAACCAGTTTGAGTTGATTTTCTGTCAGTTACATCCCACGGTGTCTTGACCAGTAAAGAATTTCTTCCCTTCCTTCCTTCCTTCCTTCTTTCCTTCCTTCCTTCTTTTCTGCCCTGAAAGTCAGATCTTTCTTGCACCTGAGCAGAGGATGCAGCCACTAGAGAGACAACGACACAGCAAGTCGAAGGGTAGTAACAGCACCTCAGGGAGAAGGCTGAGTCTTCGGGTAATGCACAGAGGGGACCCCAACCCTGATGTCTGACAACAGCTCCTAAACTGCCTGCTTTTGTTTTGTGGGATTGCCTTTTTTGAGCTCTAAGGTCATTGCTGATGCTATTCTAAGAGAGGAAAAAACAAAACAAAACATTATTTGTCCTTCTTCTCTCTTGAGAGTAGCCTTGGCTTCCCCCTGAACAGAGACGAACACTCTCCTGGGGATGCAAACGTACCCCAGCTGCCTGGAGATGCAAACGTACCGCCCAGGACAGTGCCTGGAGAGACCATCCCCCCAAAAAAAGACATGTTCAAGTCCAACTCCCTATCCTGTGACTGCAGCCTTATTTGAAAATAAGGTCATTGAAGATGTGACCAGTTAAGATGAGGCCAAGCTGGATTAGGGTGGGCCCTGATCTGATGTGACCAGTGCCCTTGTAACAGGAAGAAATTTGGGCATAGGGACAGGCGGACACCAAGGAGAAGGCCGTGGGGAGCCGGAGAGGCAGAGAATGGAGAGATGCGCCCTCAGGCCATGGAACCCTGATGATGACCAGCGGACACCAACAGCTGGGCAGGTCAAGGAAGGGTCCCCCACGTGCTGCAGTGGCCCCGCAGGCCCACCAGCCCCTCGGCATTGGACTTGTAGCCTCCACACTGTGAGGACACATGTTCTTGAGGTTTTAAGCCACCCAGCCTGTGGCTGGGGTTCCGGCGGGCCTGGGAGTCTGAGATGGGAAACGGAGGGCAGGCTGGGTCTGCAGACGTGCATACACCGGCCTTAATTAAAAACATCCCCACAGTGGATTGCATGGTGTGAATGAAATTGTCCAGGCTGCAGGGGTAGTTCAGTGGGAGAATTCTCGCCTGCCATGCGGGAGACCCGGGTTCAATTCCCAGCCCATGCGCTTCCCAAAACAAAACCAACAAACAAAAAATTCAACAAATGGTGCTGCAATAACGGGATAGTCACAAGGAAAAGGAATGAAATGTGAAACACACACACACCCCACCAGAGAGCATACAAAAAAAGAAAAAAAAATGCAAGAAAACATTTGGGGGGGGGAAATTGGCATAATGTCAATGTTTGATAAGGCTAGATTAAAAAGATGTTTGTGATGTTCTCAAAAAAAAAAAAAATGTCCCCATACCTTCCTGGTTTCCCCATTACAAACCCTGCAGCCGGGGTCAGCCTCTGCCAGCCCACAGGGTCCGCCATCTCCGAATGACCGTCCAGAGCTGAAGGTTGGGATATGGGCAGTGGCCGTGGGGCGTGGCAGGACCAGCCAAGCCCTCGGGTCTCGACCAAGGCGCACAGCACTCCTGATGGGCTATTTTGTGCCCCTGGGAACATCTCTCAAACAGAAGGTCACCTCCATCCACGGAGGCTTGGCCAGACACGACCACAGAGCCAATCCCTTCGTCTCTAGCTTGAACCCTTCCTTGTTCTCTATCATCTGCAGAAAGACACCAGGGTCTGGCCCACCGGACCCCATGGGAGCAGGCCCTGCCTCGCCTCCATTCCGTCCAGCCACCCTTGGCTCCAATCAGTCCCCTCCCTGCAGCTGTCCTTACCACTGGGGACAGGCCCACCCCTCTGCTGGGCCACCCTGCTGCCCCCTTACCCCCGGCCAGCACCTGCTTGTCTTGCAGCCTCGTCTTAAATGGCCCTTCCCCAGAAATGCCTGGCCTGAACCCGCCCCCCCAGATCTGGTCTGGCTGCCCTGTTACATGAGCTCACAGCCACGGGGGCCCCTCCTTCTCACAGTGACCACGGCACATCATGGCCAGACCCCGCAGGATGACCAGCCCGAAGACACACAGATCTTCCTCCAAAGGGCCCCGAAAGCAATGGCAGCTCTTTAGCAACAGCCTCCGGAGGAAGCCATGAAGAGACATGTGCATGCCCCACGCTTGGCTTCTAAACCAGAAATCCCAGTTCTGCCCCTAATAAGCTGAGACCCTTGAGGAGTGGCTTAACTTCTCTGTGCCATGATCCCTTCATCTGTAAACTGAATAATAACACCGCCCTCTGGGGTTATGGTAAGGATTTAGTAGATAGTTGGAGTTCTGCAAGAATAAGCTGCTCATATGTTGAAAATCCTTTTTACACGTCCCTCTCTCCCAAACACCACCTCCACATGTGTTTAGATTGGCACCATCTCCAGTGCAGACTGGGGCATCAAGTCGTTCCCTCTTCCCCAGTTTCTCTGGTTGGGGGAGCTCCAGCCTGGAGAGTGGCCCCTGCCTGGGAGTCCAGCCACAGGGGCCTCCAGGCAGGTGGCAGTGCCCAGGGCCACCAGCAGAGGGCAGTGATGGTCAACACATGGAGCGGCTCCTGCGCGACCAGCGGGACCCTCCAGGAAATACCTGGGGGTGGGGACGGGGCTTTCCTGGGGCCCAGGGGAGCAGGTGGCAAGAGCAAGTCTCAGTAGTGACACACGGACCGTCCTGGTGGACCCCTTTGTCCCCACAGGCTTGGGAGAAAGGGACAGCCCAGGTTCCAACTGCAGCATCCTTCATTCCTATTTGTAGAGAAGATTGGGCCTAAATGGGGGTAAGTGTGGAGAGGGGGCCCCAAAATCTCCTGAATGCATCACTTGAAAAGAGCAGCATCTGGACACCCACCGCGCAGAGTGTGTTCAGCAGCCAGGGGAGAGCTGGGCCCAGCCTTGGCCCCCATCTTCTCACCCTACTCCCCAACTCCCTCGGGGGGGGGCAGCGGCCTGGGTGAGACGGCAGCTGAGGAGGAACAGAAGACCAGCCCACCCTCCAGCACCCTCATGCTGGGTGGGCCCCGCATCCGGCAGCCTGGGCTGGGGAGGGCGAGAGGCTTAGAGCTGGAGGAGGGTTGAGTTTTGAGCTCCGCCCCCCTGGGCGTTTTCACACTGCAGTGTGACTTGGGGTCTGCCCAGGCTGCAGCAGAAGAGGACCAGGTCTTCCCTGATACCCACTTACTCGAGGCCACACCCAGCACTGGTGAGAGGAGGGATTGGAGTTCACAGGCAGTGACCCCCATTTCACAGCCTGTGGGCTTCCAACAAGGCCACGTAGCCAGGAGGTTACAAGTCAGACCCAAAGCCAGGAACAAGACTCTGTGTCTGCCTTACAGCCTCTCAAATGCGGCACCCCGGAATCTGTAAAGTCTGAGACCCCACCTTGGCTGCAAGCCCGGGAGGAGGGAGAACTTCATCCTGGCTGCCCACACTGCGCTGGGCTCTGAATGTGCCCCGTGCACGCCGGCCTCCCCGTCCTCGGCCACCAGGCCAGGTCCTGCCCATCCCTTAAGAGCCACCTCCAGTGCCACTTTCTCCAAGGAGCCTTCCTGGGCTCCTTCTGCCCTTACTGCAGCCTCAAAAGCTAGACTCAGAAATACCCAGTTCTCAATTGCTTTTGGTGTTTTCTTTACGTGTAAGAATCCCTTCAATCTTAGAGTTGCTCTGGACTCCACCCAGGCCCTCTTCTCTCCTTGCTGTGCTCTCCTCCCCGGACCATTGTATCAATCAGCTATTGCCATCTAATGCTGCATAACAAACAAGCACAGAATCCCAGTGGCCCACACCTGCATGCAGGTTTGTAGTTGATGCATTTGTGGGTCATTGTGGAGTCAGTTGCTCACAGCTGGGCCTGGCTGAGACGGCCCATTCCATGAGTGTCGGATCCTCCTCCTCAGACTAGCAGAATGGTGGGGCATATTCTTCTCATGGCAAAAGCAGAAACAAAGGGGGGCACACGGAAACACACAAAGCCCTATAGGCCTAAGCTGGGAACAGATGCGCTGCCTCTACCGCCTTCTTCTATTGGCCACATATCTAAACCCAAAGTCAAGAAGCTGGGAAATGCAGGGCACCCCTTTTGTGGGAGGAACTGCAGCCTTGCCTGGCAAAGGGTGTGGCCATGGAGAGGTGGAAAACTCCAACCCTCTCCTTCAGGCCCATGGATCCCCAGCTGTGTCCCCAGCCCAGACCTCCCTCCTGAACCCAAGAGTCACCTGGCTAAACTCCGGCAGGACATAGCGATGCGTTCAGTACATTCCAGTAACAAAAAATTAGAAACAATCCAAATAACCAGTCAAGAGTTGGTTAAATATTTTATAGTTCATGAATGTGGTCCAAAATTCTTGAAATTAATCATTTAAAAGATGACCACTCTAAAAATTGTGGGGCAAAATTAATAGTATAATCTCATTTTTGTAGAGAGATGTTAGATTGATGGATGCTGGATAGACAGACAGATGATAGATAAAAGTATTCATATAGAAAAAATTCCTGGAAATGCATAGACTACATGTATTAGAAAGCTCGCAGATGAAAATAACAAAAGATCCTATGAACATAGCTTAAACAAATGAGTATTTGTTTTCTCACAGAAGAAAAAGATGGTGGCAGCTGCTGGCTGGTTCAGCAACTCCACAGAAGAATACCGGCTGGAGTCTCTGCAATTCTCTTGGCCATAATGTTGCAAAATTGCTGCCACATCTGCAGTCATCACGTCTGAGTTCAATCAGGGAGAAGGAAGCAATGGGCAGCTCTAGTATGCCCATCCTTTTAAGCTGGAGAGCAAAACCTTTTCCAGGAGCCCTGGCAAACGTCAGAACGTGTCACATGGCCATCCCTAGCTAAAGGGTTGATTGAGATATTTCTGACTTTCGAATGGACTCAGGCAATAGAGAAGGGGTGGGGGTGGTCGGGAATGGGTTTGAGGTCAATCAATCTACCGTGGCTGCCCCAACCTAGACTGTTTGCATTGACAATCTCCAGGGACCTAAATGACACAGAATTTCCACTTTTTACACGCCTGCTGTCTGTATAATTCAAAATTTGCTCAAATGAATATGTAATTCTTTGACAGTCCTCTTTCCGGCATTACCTGCATCAGCTTTACCTGCCCAGTCTCCAGCCTCTCCCCACGGGCTCGTCACCTACTGTTTCCCGGCCCCCGCCCCCACCGCCCTAGGGAGACCCACCATGGCCGCCATGTTGCCCGGTTCCAAGGATTTTTCCAACTCTCATCCCACCTGACCCCTCCCTTTATCCAATTCTGGGACCATTCTCTACCTGAAATCCTTGGAATTCTCTCCTCTCTTGGATTTCGTGCACATTCTATTTTGGAAGAGACTTGATCGGTTTTGTCCAATGCTCTATCAGCCCGGAGTCGTGTGGGCACACAGCAAACACTCGATGACATTTAGAGAATGGGGGAAAGAATGAACACAAGAAACGTTATGCTCTTCCTTCTTCGTTACTTCTCAGTCTTGGATGTCACGTGTTGGCCACAAAAATGCAGCCCTCGGACTCCCGACTGCTGGGAGCATAAGTGACGATCGACAGTCCCAGCTGCCAAGCTCTGACAGCCACGCTCCCCTCCTCACCAAGGCCCCGCAGGCTGTCCTCAACTAGTGGCTGAGCTCAATGCAGCCAGGATGCTAAGGCAGGGCAGTTGCTGCATGATCTTGTACCACAGCCCATGACACTTCATCTCCCCACCCCACCCCCACCACTCCTTCTTTCCATCCTCCCCTCCATCCTTCAATCATTCCTTCTTTCCCTCTCTCCTTATGAAAACCAGTTTTGCATGGTGGTCTCATGCACCAACCCCCTAGCCCCGTCCCCAGCCCCCCTCTCTCCTCCGGATAACCTCGTCTTGACATCTGCTTCTCCAAGGACCCAGCTCACCCAGCACCTCTCTCCACCTAGCTCTCAAATGTTCTGCCTCAGTTTCCCTCCTTGGTCCTCTTCTTCCTTGCACAACCAGCTTTCCCTGTGGGATCTCAGCTGCTCCCATCACCCATGGGGCCCTGAGGCCCAAACCTAGGTTTCCTGTCCCCAGCTTGGGGGCTGCCTCCTGAAGGCCCAAAACGCTGCATGTCCACAGCGGAGCTCCCCAGCCTGGGCCGCCCACCTCTACCCCTCAGTCCCATCTTATCAACAGCACCCCATTCCCCCCATCGCCAAGCAGGGTCTCCCTGGCCATCATTCTCTGTCTTTCCTCCACTGTTAGGGCAGCATATCCAGAGACAAGGTTGGTCCAGTCTGCCAGTTCCATCCCATAGGCAAGTGGTCATAAATATTCCTGGACCAATTAGTCTGCTTTTTGCAGGGAAGACGTTTCCTTCCTCTTGGGCTCCACAAACTCTGTTTGTTAAATCTTTGTTGGGTACCTTTTTTAAAAAAAGAAACAGCTTCATTGACCTATAGTTCACAGACCATAGAAACCACCCATTTAACATATGCAATTCAATGGTTTTTAACTTTTTTTTTTGCAGAGTCGTGCACCAATCACCATGATCTCATTTTAGAACATTTTCATCACCCTCCCCAAAAATCCCATTTGTGGTCACAGCTCCCCTGCCCCTTCCCCATCCCTGGCAACCACTAACCTGCTCTCTGTCTCTGCTGATGTGCCTATTACAGGCATTTCACCTAATGGACTCGGACAGTAGGTGGCAGGTTTTGAGGTCCTGCTTTCAGAGACTACGTGTGAAGGTAGAGCCTGAAACTAGACAAGCTCCTGCCTCGGCCCTC
>PVIY010058117.1:0-12565 GCA_004026745.1 Myrmecophaga tridactyla | reverse complement strand
CCTCCAGCCTCTCTGCTACCTCTTGAGCAACAAGGTGATATCTACTTAATGCGTAAGAATAACCTCCAGGATAACCTCTCGACTCTGTTTGGAATCTCTCCGCCATTGACACTTAGTCTCATTTCACTCTTCCCCCTTTGGTCGAGAAGGTTCTCTCCATCCCTTGATGTTAATTCGCAGCTCATTCTAGGGTTTTTTTATCCTTAGTTTTTATATACTCTAACAAAAGCATGTTAGTTAGCTATTTAACCATAGAATGAATGACTTTAGCTGAAATTTTCTTGAATTTCCACAATCTTTCTGTTAAGATGTATATGTATTTTGAAAGACCGTATGAACACTGAAATATTAGGATTCATATTAAGCAGATTTCTTAATGTTAGCTTTAAACATAAATTTTAAAAAGAATATGTCAGTTTTCATCCTTCTACATTGTGACTATATCAAGGAACTAATTTTTTCACACAGTCTTACTTGAATGCACACATATCACAGGTAACAAATTAGTCACTCATTCTCGTAACATAAACCTTTACCCTTTAGCTTGTGGTACTGCCTGAAGATTGTTAAGGAAACAAACTTAGTATTACTTAGAAAATTGATGACTTCTTGGAAAAACTTTAAACATCCCAGATCTTAAACCAAATAAATTTCCAAGGAGTTCTCTAACTGCAAGAATACTCTTAAAAATCTTCTTAATTAAACAGTAAAAATCACTACCTTCTATCACTTCATATTTTATATTGCTAACTTGGCAGAATTTGAGCACTAATGCTCATCTCTTCTATCCAGGCTTTTACCTGAAACTGAGGATTTGCCTTCTGTTTCCAAAAAAGAATAATGAATACCCAAAAAACTTTCTTAGGTATAAATTAGACACACAAAGAAGACTTTGGTTCTTCTCGAAATCACAGGAAATCAGTATTTCAGGACACTGAAGCGTATTTTGAATGAGAAAAAAAGCAAACTTAGAAAAAAAGGAAAGAAAATCCTTCCCATCTGCTCTCATTTTTCCCTCACTTTGGAGCTTTATGGAGAACAAAGAAAAAAGCAATAAAATAAATTAAGAAGGAAATAAACTCTTAGCTAGAGACCTGGAATAGCAAAAACTTTAAGGTAATGTAAGTATCAACAGGGAATGAATACAGATATGGTGGTTCATTAACATATTGGGATAACATACAACTTTAAAAAATTTATGAACCAAGCTTCATATAGCAACATAATACAGAGAGAAAAAAACAATTTGTGGAAAAGTAAGTACATTATAGTATGAATATGTTTAAAAATCTGTAAGACAGTGCTGTATGTTTTATTGTGATATGTGTAGCAGATGTATAAGACATGCAAAGGAATGACACCAAATCAGAATAGTATTACTGATGAAACTTCCCTGTAAAGCCAAAAGCAAAATTCCTCAATGCAATAATATGCCACATCATGACCAAGTAAGGTTTATCTCTGGAATGTAATGTTTCCTTCTTAAGAAATTTAATGTAGTTTACTACATTAGCATATTAAAGGAGAAAAACATATAATAATCTCAGTAAATACCATAATAGCATTTGATAAAATGTAATACCCTGTCCTGATTTTGAAGGCAGTGTCTCAAATCAGTAGGGTAAAAATGGATTACTTTATAAGTTATATTGGAACAATAGGATAGCCAGCTGGGGAGAAAAATTGGATCTGTATCTCACACCTTACACCAAAATATATTCCAAATAGATCAAAGATTTAATGATATGAGAGAAGTCATAAATGTTCTCAAAGAAATCATGGTAATAATTTCAGGATGGATAAGACCCTTGTAAGATGAAACCCTTAGGAGCCATACAATAGAAAGATACGACTTCATAAAAGTCAAGATTTTCTACATGACTTAAAATACTCGAAATCAAAAGACCACTATTCTAGTTTGCAAGCTGCCAGAATGCAATATATCAGAACTGGAACGGCTTTTTTAAAAAGGGGAATTTCTTAAGTTGCAAGTTTACACTTCTAAGGTTGTGAAAATGTCCAAATTAAGGCACCAATAAGAGGTTACTTTTACTCAAGAAAGGCCGATGAAGTTCAGGGTTTCTCTCAGCTGGGAGGGTACATGGCGACATCTGCTAGCTTTCTCTCCTGCTTCTTGTTTCATGAAGCTCCCTTGGGGGCATTTTCATTCTTCATCTCCAGAGGTCTCTGGCTGTAGACTCTGTTGGCTCTGGTGGAAACCCCACCTTGAATGGGTAGAGATGCATCTCCATGGAAAACATCTAATCAAAAGGGTTATATCTCCATGGAAACAAAAAAAAAGATTCCACCCAGCAATATTGAATGAGGATTAAAGGGCATGGCTTTTCTGGGGTACATAGTACTTCAAACCAGCACAACCACCTATAGTGGAAAAAATAAGCTGACATTGATTTAACAGATGGTTAATTTCTCTAATGTCTCATGAGCACCTACAGCATAAGTGACCTGTAGAAAATTGAAAATAAACAGATCCTATGGAGCCTGAGTCTCTGAGACTAAGGAGAGCCTTAACCAGTATTGAACTGCCTACCTGAACGGTTATTGAGAAATAAACCTGTATCTTGTTTGACGACTGCTGTTTTTGTTTTCTTTATCACTCATGTCTGCCTCTCACGCTATACAGAATTTGGTACCAGAAACGGCATTGTAACATTTAGACTAAGGTGGCATTGGCCAGAGGCAATATATGTCAACAAGGGTTTCACTGAAATTTGAATACGGTAGAATGTATAAGATTGTCTGCACTTAGTGCACATTTATCATCTCTGCTCTTGGGGCACTAAATGGCAATGACACCTAATCCTTGTGACAATCAAAAATCTACTCCCTTAGAGTAGAGCAGGGAGAACTGCTCCATCTGTTGAGGGTCTCTGCAGGGCACAGGTACTGCTTAGAAAGCTGCTGACCTTTCTAGGCCACAATAAAACACTTGCCAAAAATACCTTGGAAAATAGATTGCCATAACTTTAACAGTGGGGAAGATGGCAGGGAAGATTGAAAATGGTGATGTGTTCCTCCAGGCTATTCGCAAACTGATGGAAGATGGAAAGAAGCGATTAATAGCTCTAATGAATGCCTCCTCCCGTATAAGGGATGCTTGACGAACATTATCAGCCCATTTGAACTTCTTGGAACATCAAATCTTGCAGGATTGTCATGTAATTACTGATTCAAAAATGCTCCCAAGGGCACTGAGCCTGACTATCAGGATTGCTTATTCTCTCACTTTTAATTTATGAACTGAAGTCCCAAAGTGATCATAAAAAAACATAAGGTTGAAGCCTGCAGTGAGAGACTCTTGGATAGGATGGGTATTGTCTTCTACTCAAGCTCACCGTTTCAGAAAGTATTAGTTTCCTATTGCTCTATAACAAACGATCACAAAGTTAACATTTTAAAATAACGCAGCTTATTTTCTCATGGGTCAGGAGACCAGGCATAGGTTAGCTGGGTCCTCTGCTAAGGGTCTCACCAAGCTGAAATCAAGATGACATTTGGGGTTGTGTTCTTACCTGAGTCTCAGAGTTCTCATCCAAGCTCCTGGTGGTTGTAAAAACTGGTTTTACTGTGGTTGTAAAACTGAAGCTTTCAGTTCTGCTTTCCCTACCATGTCGCCCAACATGGCAGTTTGCTTCAAGGCCATCAGAAGAATACGTCTATTGCATATGTGACCTCTGGGTCCTGTTTTTAAAACAATTAAAAATTACATCTTAGATTAATTACATCACAACCACCCTGGATAATCTGTTGATTAACTTAAAGTCAACTGATCAGACTTTAATTACCTCTGCAAACTATCTTACCCATGCCATATCGTGCAACTTTATCCTGGAAATGAAACCCATCGTATTCGCACTCCAGCCCACACTCCATGGGAGGGGACTATACAAGGAAATAAGTCAATGGATGTCCTCTTAGAATTTTCACTACCACAGAACCCTTCAAGGGAGTGAAGGAGGGAGAGCATAGAAAACAGGAGGCAAAACACTTGCACATTGTACATAAATTGGACAGAAAATAGATGGAAAGCTTTTCAATATATGTATATTTTGGGGGGTGGGGGTGGGAATTGATCTGTGACCATTTAAACCTTAGAGTAATCCCTGGACGCCTGAATTTCACAAGGAGTGGAGTGATTATATAATTTATTACCCAAGCCAGAATACTTTGGAGAGAGAAAGAAGAGGTTTTATTAATTATACTGAAAAAACAGGTGTGTAAACAAGGACTACTGTGGGTGAACTGGTATGGGTGATCAACCTGGTCAACTACCGTGACCTTTAGGAGCCACGCAACCCCGGTTGCAGCCAGGAGGAGTAATGGATAACGAAGAACTTTCTCCAGGAACGATGCACAAGTTCCTCCCAGAGAGCAGAATCCCGGGCTGCCCCATAGGGTAACCAGGGAGCTTACTCTGCAGCTAGAGTAGGGAGAGCTTGAAATTCCTGCAGAGTGTTATTTGATAAGCAATGACTGGTAAGTCATTTCCATTTTTTCCATTTCTGAATTGTGGTTATTCTGTCTCTGCACTTCCATTCTATAGTAAGTATGTTAGGGCATATACTTCATCTTTTAATTTGTGGCTTGCTGGACAATAAGGCGATGCATTTATTTCTGATAAAGAGAGCTGTGTATCCTCCCCGCTCCTCCCAGATCTCTTGGACTTAGAGCTGACTGCAGGAAGAAGATGGGGGCTTTGGGGCATATCTCCCCTGGGGGAAGGGCTGAATGTGCTCTTTTGGAAAGGGTGCATTCAGATAAGTCAAAGGGGTAAGTCTGTGGCAGAAATTGCTAGTTGTCCCCCTTATTAATTTTTAGCTGTTCGTCTGTCCTTGTAGTATAAAGACTGATTTTCCCAGCTTCCCATAGAACCAGATATGGTTATGTGACTTAAGTACTAGCTAATATGATAAGGGAAAGGGCTGTGGGGCAAACTCTGGGCACCTCCCTAGCGGTTAGAACCTGTGTGGTCCCTTCTTGTTTCCCTCTTTCTCCTTCCTGGCTAAAACTTGCATGCCACTATCTTGGACTTTTAGGTCCAGGCACACATAGAGTATTAACCCTTTCCTTGATACTTCAGAATTATACTAGCTTGAACCATCTATCTGGACTTTTAAAAATTAGAAGAGAAAGAAACCTCTATCTTATCCTAGAGTTAAGATAGCCACTTCCATTTTGTTTTTGTCACCTGTGGCTTAGCCTAATTCTAAAAATATAGAGGCCACCCCACCCCATCTTACATAATAAAAATTATCTATCTATCTATCTATCTATCTATCTATCTATCTATCTCCATGTGGGCTAAAGATATAATCAAGGCAACCAATCTATTAATGTTTTAGAATTAAAAATCATAACGAGTTAGGGAAAAACTTCCCGAAAAACAGCCAAAACTTAGAAGTCATAAAAGAAGAGATTGACAGATTTCTCCTCCCAAATCTTTTAAGATCTCTGACCACAGAAGAGACCATTACAATGGTTGCAAACATTTTTTTCTCTCCATCTGCCTTTTATCTTCTCACTTTGTGTTTGGCATCTTTTGTGGTCAGAGATTTTATCACTCTGTGACTCACTAAGCATTTCAAAATTCCGCTTGAAAGGAAAACGTCGTGTGTTTCAGAGCATATGTTTGAATGGGATGAGATCCTACTTCTGAAGTTGCACCAGAGGAACAGATGAGGTTGCCGTTTCAGAGGAAAGCCAGCAGGTGTCGCTGTTTTCACTTCAGGTTAATGGCAGTCCCGGGAGGAGGTGGAACGAGGCCGGGATGTGCTGTGACCATCTGGAGCAACTGGGCTTGTCACGACTTGGCTGTTTCTCAGCAGAAGGAAGATGCTGGTTCTGGCAAAGAAACTCTTCGTAATTAGCATCCAAGGAAAAAGCCCTTATGATTTGAAAATAGATAAATTAGGGTCTTGCCTGCCAAGGCTTGTAGAAAAGTTTGCGTATATTTTAAAGCCAGGAGTACAGTGCTTCTTTACTATTTTGAAGTGAAGGATTCATTTGCAAATAAGAAAGCCGCGACCTGTCTTCTCCGAAAAATGCACCTGAGTGTGCACACTCATACACGCGCACACGCCACTTCATGCTCCTCTTACGGGGAGTTGTGATCCCTTCAATCCAGCAAAGTCTTTACCCTTTACTCAACAGCTTGCCACTGTTGGCCTAAATTACTTTTTAAAATCATGTTGTATTAGTTTAGCAAACTTTTCTCCAACTCCCCCTGGTGCCAGACACTCTTCTAGGTGCTTGGAAATGCCGCGGTGGATTAAACAGTGGAGGTCCTTCCTTGCCAGGGGAGAGACAGGCACTAAACAAGGAAATAAGAAAATGTCAGATAGTGATAACTGAAAACACAGCAGGGATAAGGACTCTCTGAAGGAGGCAAAATATGTGGGTTGGGGTATTCCCAGCCAGGGACCAGCTCCGGCACAGACCCCAGGGCGGGAATGAGCATGCCTGGATGGGAGTTTCCTTCAGTTCCTCCCTGTCTCTCCCCCAAACCCCAACCAAACCACTAGCAAGTCCTGTCCATTTAACTTCCAAAGTAGACCTTAAGCTGACCTCTTTTCCCATTGCCATCACCCTCATACAAACCACTAGACAGTGGAAATAATCTAACTGGTCTTTGCTTCTACTCTTGCTTCCCTCCAATCCATTTCCTACATAGCTGCAGAGGAGTGATATTTTTATAATGCAAATTTGATCATTTCCCTTTCCTGGTTAAAATTCCTCAACACCTCTTACTAACAAGGCTCTGGCCTGCTACTTCAGTCCCACCTCATCCCACTCTCTTCCTCACCTCCTGGTACCGCCACAGTGGCCTCCCTTCTGTTCCTGGAACTCATCTAGTGCTCTCAGCGTATAGCCATTGTTACATGCTGTTCCCTTGTCTGGATCATTCTCCCTCACCCCTTCTCCCCTGCTTCGCCCTTCACGTGGCTTGCACTTGATATTCCTCAGGTCTCAGCTCAATATCACCTCCTTATAGAGTCTTCCCCCATAACCAATCTAATGTAGTCCAACCCAAACCCTCATGTTAATCCCTAGCCAATCTAAAAGCTTGTTCCATTTAAATGGTTTATAACAATCTGTCATCATCTTGTTTGTTTCTGTGGTAAGATGATATTTGAAGCATTGATTACTTTGTATCTTCATATTCCTTGTCCCCAAATCTTATTCAGAAAAGAAGACATTTTTACCAGACAAAGGCTGTGGATTCTTTTGTCCAAGGCACTCAATAACCAATTACTGAGACACCAGGGTCTCAAAGAGAGAAGAGTTTCTTACTAGGTGAGTAGTAGGAGAGCAGGTGGCCTTTCAGTCCAAAATCTGTCTCCCCAAACTGCAGTAATTCTGATAGTTTTATTAGAGAAAACGATAGGTAGGGTTTAGAATAATAAGCACTGTGGCCCCAGATGATATAATTAGAGGTGATCTAATTATTGAGCATGCACAGATCGATTACATGCTTCGACACAGAACGTATGTAGGAAGATGGCAGAATGAAGTCTAGGTGACTTGTTGGTTAAAGTCTAAGCTACTGTGCATGTCCAGCGGGCCCACTTTGGTTAGATCAAATTTGTTATCAAAATAACTTAGGACTTGGGGTGGGTTAGTTCTGGGCAGACCCAAGACTCTTCATTAATAAACGTTAGGGGCTGTCTTTTTACAAGACTCTAAAGTTGAAACACTGGATAACTGGGTACAAACGAAGGTTAGCCACAGGTTTTTACAATCACAGGGGCAGAAGATAAGGGCTATACAATCATTATCAGAGATAATCAAGACAGCTGGATTACGATTTAGAGATTTCAGGTATTTCCCTCTGTGCACTCCACTATACCGGAAAGCAACAAAAAAAAAAAAAAAAAAAAAGAAGGAATATCTATATAATGATTCAGCAACCAAAATTATCCGTTAAATCCTGATTTCTCCATTACAACATGCATAAGGGTAAGGAAAGGAGAAACTGGGAACCAGGATAAATAAAGTCTTGAATTTCATATTCAAAGACTGGATCTAAGAGTTTTAAGACAAGAGAAAGTATTTAAATATTATTGGCTGAGCCAGATTTTCCTCAATGCCAAATAAGATCCTATAAACTGAGGCAGGGGGGTGGTCAGGGCAAACCAGAAAGCAAGACAGTTAAATGCTATGTAGAGGGTCCTGCACTCCGCCCTTATTCTTGTGCAGCTTGTCATACTTACTGGCGCCACCATCCTTAGCATGTTTGTTCTTTTGGCTCCACATTATTACAAAATGGCAGCTACAGCTCCAAGCATTACAATTCATGAGAAGAAAGAGGTTTAGTTTGCTCATGTAGAGATTTAGTGATACCTCAGCAAGTGTGAGGTAGTTGCTGACAACAAAAGACCAGGATTAGACATTTGCACAATTCTGCCAAGAACAGTACAAATAGAATCGGAAAGATGGATAATATATCCCCATTTAATGGTGAAGAACTGCATAAAACGCAGGGCTTAGAATCAACACCAGTGAGAAAAGGGAAAAATTCTGAATGTGACTGAGTTAATTCGGCATGACTAGAAATTAAATTGTTAAAGATAATAAACAAAGTTTGCAATCCATTTCCCCAATAGAGTGTCAGCTGCCTGATGGCAAAGAGCTCATTTGTCTGCCTTGTTCACTACTGTGGCAGATACTTCTGAGAGCCTAGCTTCCTTTGCAACTATAGGTGGTCAAACAATGAAATGTAAGCAGAAGTTGCTGGGTGGGGCTTCAGGGAAGGCTCTTTTAAGGAAACAAACCCCTTCTCCAACCTTTTGCCCTCTACCCTTCTTCCACCCTGGACTGTGAACCTGCTTTCTAGAGATGCTGCCACCATCTTGCAGCCATGGGAATAAATGCTGCATACTGTCCAAGAGGCAGAGTAGGCCAAGGGGCCTTGACTTTGATGACTTACTTGAGCAGCTGCACCAGCTCTAGACTTTAAACTTCTTGTTATGTGAGAAGAGAAACCTCTATTTGGTAAACCATTATTATTTAGGTTTTCTGTTATATACAGCTGAACACAATGTTAACAACAAATACAAGCTTGATGAATCCCCTGCTCCTAAAATGGGGCACTCACTAAACATTTGTCAAACGAATGAATGAAATGCAAGACTGTATTCAATTTTAGGGCAATGAGAGCAACAAAATTGCAAGACCTTACCTTGCCGTCTTTGTGAACAGCACTTATGGAGCGAGCAAACACAGTGTGAAAAGGGACCCAGAAACTATGCAATGTGGCACTGTCCAAATCTCCTGAATGCACATGCATCGATTTTTCACGATGATGACATACATGAAAAATGAATTTAAAAGTTCTTGGAAAACTCAGATTCCCAAGAATATCTCTATTTTGGGTTAGACTGTTCAGAAGGACAGTGTTGCCCTAATATTTTCACTCATCAAGTGGCTGCATAATACATGTAGGGTGAGCCTCCGTTAAGCACATTTTATTGGACGCTATGGGCATTATTTACTATCACCTAGTTGTATAACTTCAAGAGACAGGGAAAAAATACCTGCAGGTTTTCCCCCTTCTTAAATACTCAGCAACTTCCAAGTTAGAAGGCAGCACAGTTGAGCCTACATGATCCATCTATGCTCTTCTCCCTCCAGGTACAGCACACCTACCAGTTAGCACAAATTATTTGCTCATAAAGCCCTATTCATCCACAGTATAACTTAAAACTATTTTGAGATTCGGAGAGAGCAGAGAATGCTGCAGCACTATGAAGCAGAGTCCACAAGCCAGCGACCTTTGGAGATGAAGAAGGAAAACACCTCCCGGGGAGCTTCATGAAACCAGAAGCCAGGAGAGAAAACTAGCAGATGACGGCGCCATGTTCGCCATGTGCCCTTCCAGCTGAGAGAGAAGCCCTGACTGTGTTCGCCACATGCCTTCTCACTTGAGAGAGAAACCCTGAACTTCATCGGCCTTCTTGAACCAAGGTATCTTTCCTGAATGCCTGTGACTGGGCATTTCTGTAGACCTGTTTTAATTGGGACATTTTCTAGGCCTTAGAACTGTAGACTAGCAACTCATTAAATTCCCCTTGTTAAAAGCTAAAAAAAAAAAAAAAAAAAACTATTTTGAGGTCTAAACTTAGGCCTAAGAGTGTGTGGTTTGTTTTTATTAGGTTCTGTTTAAAAGCAACTCTTCCCACCCCCGCAGGAAACTTATAAATATTTTCAAGAAACAGGTCGATATACAAGTCATTCTGCACGTTCAACCATTTACCTTATGGGGTCAAGCAAAAGAAATGTATGGTTTTTTGTTTTTAATGATGGTGTGTGGGAAAAGAGTTGGATTATCATGATTATTGCTTATTATGTCTCTTCTTGACTCCCTGCCCCTGCAACCCACCCATCCTAGAATGTAAGTTCCACAAGGTCAAGTTGCACTGGTGTTTTGTTCACCAGTGTAGACCAAGGACCTGGAACTCTGACTGGAAAGCAATAAATCCTTGTCAATGAATGAATGAGCAGACTGGAAAAGAGGGTGGCATGCTTGCATAGTATTGAGCAAGTAGTTTATAAAGCATTGTTGTTTGAAATTTAAGAATAGATAATTTCATCCATAAAACAAGAATACTTCCTAATATAGGTTATGAAATATGTAGATTTTTCCAGAAACGTTTTCACAAAACTACTCATACCATAAGGCTCTTTCTCCTCATACTTATCCCTTTGCTGAATTCCCTCTTGCCTTTTGCTTCTTTTCCTTCTACCTGTATGTCCTTTCTATACGTCCAAATTCCACCCATACCTTAAGGCCTAATTCAAGGTCTATCTCCACCAAAAAAGCTTTCAAAAATTAATTTCTCTTTTTTGATGTCTTATAATTGTACATCTCTATTATAAATCCTATTATTGTTATTTTGGGGACATCTAAATGGACCATTACTCCATTAACCCTTACACTTAAAATAACAACAGAATGGACAAAATGTATAAAACAATAATTTTCAAGACACTAGACATAAGGCAAAAATAAATAAATAAATAAAGGCAGCGATCCCCAATATTTGGGAAGCAAATGAGATAAACCCTAAAATTGCCGAACTTACTGCTTTGAGCATGTTTCCAGGCTACATCTTGGGAATTTGGCAGACACTCTGAGTTGAGGAGACAGTACAGTGAGTCTGGGGAGACCAAGGCAGCTAGAGTTCACAGGACAGAGTGTGGAGAGGAAGAACCTTCACTGAGACCGAGTTCTGGAGATCTGCAGAGGGAACCTTGCAAGTATTCAGCAGATGTCAGGGGGAGGAACACCTTAAACTAAGGACTAGAGGGAACATTATCTAGCACTCACACAGAGCCAGGAATGCTGCCCATTTCCCTCAGCCCGACTGGAAAGCCTTATAATTTAGGAACGACAGGGGGGTTATTAACAAGAGTCTTTTCTCAGTTCTGGAGAATAATTAGTCCTTAAGTAAATACAGCTCTGATCCCATTAACAAATCTTAAATGCAAGACCCAAAAAGATCAAACTATTTCCAAGTAGCTTAACTGCATCCCAGAACAAAGCTCAAGAGTACAAAAATATCCAGCACTGAACAAAGTAAAAATATTTTAAATCTTTTTTTTGTTAGAGAAGTTGTAGTTTACAGAAAAATCATGCAGAAAGTACAGTTCTCACATATACCCCCTCACATTCACAGTTTTTCCTATTATTAACCTTTTGCATTGGTGTGGTATCTTACAACAAAGTAAAATTTACAATGTCTGGCATTCAATAAAAAATTATCCAGTTTGCAAAGAAGCAAGAAAATATGAGAAGAAAAGTCAATCAAATTAAATAGACCTGGAACTGACATAGCAGGTGTGCTGGTTTGAAAGGAAGTATGCCCCCTAGAAAATCCATGTTTTAATCAAAATCCCATTTCATAAAGTTAGAATATTCCCTATTCAATACTGTATGTTTGAAACTGTAATCAGATCATCTCCCTGGATGATGTGATTTAGTCAAGAGTGGTTGTTAAAATGGATTAGGTGACAACATGTCTCCACCCATTTGGGTGGGTCTTGATTGGTTTATTGGAGTCCTATGAAAGAGGAAACATTCTGGAGAATGGGAGATTCAGAGAGAGCAGAGCAGAACGACATAGCCATGAGAAGCAGAGTCCACCAGCCAGCGACCTTTGAGATGAAGAAGGAAAACGCCTCCCAGGGAGCTTCATGAAACAGGAAGCCAGGAGAAGAAGCTAGTAGATGATGCTGTGTTCACCATGTGCCTTTCCAGATGAGAGAGAAACTCTGACTGTTTTCCATGTGCCCTTCCACCTGAGAGAGAAACCCTGAACTTCATCGGCCTTGTTGAACCAAGCTAGCAAACTAGAACAGCAGGCAAGGATTTAACGCAGTTATTGCAACTGTATTCCATATGCTGAAAATTAAATAAAAATATGGAAAATATTTTTTAAAGAGCCAAATTGAACTTCTAAAGATTAAAACTGTAATGCATGAAGTGAAAAATGTATGGGATGAAGATGTAGCAATAGAAACAATACAAAATGAAACTCAGATAAAA
>PVIY010058116.1:0-12588 GCA_004026745.1 Myrmecophaga tridactyla | reverse complement strand
AAAAAGACTGAGAAACTGGGAGGGGGTGCGTTACTGTCCCAGGGATGGAGGGTTCCAGTCGCTGCCGCTGAAAACCTGGGAAGGAAGGAGAACATCAGGGGGGAGAGAAAAAAGACAAAGCAGTGTGGGGGGGAACAGGGAGCAGAGACGGCTCATTTGCCATTGACCTTGGGCCACCGGCCAAGGCTGAAGCTAGGGCCGCGTCGTGGGGCTGGGCCTGGAGGTGCCGCGGCCAGGCGCAGATGGAGGGAAGCTGTGTGTCTGCCGGGGCGACCTCTGCGTGCAGACGCCCCAGAAACCCGCCGAGCGCCTCCTTTTTCCTCAGCGTGGCTCAGGAATGCAAACTTCTGACCCAGCCAGGGCTGAAGTGCAGGCCCTGGGCCTGGCTCCAGCGAGGGGTGCTGGACGGTAGCTGTGAGAAGGTGAGAACATGAGCCGCTCCAGCGTAACACAGGCCTTTGTCAATAACGCTAGTCCACACCTCAGGTAGTGAGGGAGCCAGCAGGCTGTGAAGCCGGTAGAAAGGGGAATTTGGAAGTCAGACATGTCACACAGATTCCAGCAATTGGGGATGCTGGAATGAATTTGTTAATAGATGTAAAGCTGGTCAGTGTCCTCTAGGGTAACAAAATGTGATGTCTGAGGCCTTCTTTGCTAGAGGACAGAAACCAACTGTATCCCCGCGGCACAAAAGCTGATTTGCCTCGTTTAGGACAAGAATTATTTCCATTTTCCACAACGTAACTTCTGCCCCTTCAGAGCTGTAAGGTAATGGCCCAGCCAGTAGAAGGACCATCAAAGGTTCAAACTCCTGGGGAGTCAGGTAAATCCCGGCCACAGCCCCCACCCAGGAAATCAGTGTATGGCAGTAAATAGGTGTGAGAGGTCCTTAGAGCGCATGGCAGCTGCCTGCGGGGTGGGCCGCCTCTGGGGTGGGCTGCCTGGGGAGAGCTGCAGTTACCACACCCCCCAGACTTCCCAGGCCCACCCACAGAGACGCATCAAGGAGGACAGGACACTGGCAACTGGGAAAAGCCCCCAGAAAGGCTGTAAGCCCACGGGCCAGGAGGCCGAGGGTGGGGACAGAAGCAATGCCATCAGAGTTGGCACTGGGATGGTCTGAGGACACCACTGAACCTCGGGGTGGGGGGAGCAGCCGGTGGGGGGGCAGCCAGGGGGCTGGAGACTCGTGCCAGGTTCAATCTTTGTGAAAGACACATGTTCATCTTCAACCTGCTTCCTGTGTGCTGAGGGACCCCAGGCAAGGGCAAGTGTCAGATACAAGGCAAGTCTGGATGTGGAGCGGGGGGGCACGGTGGGGGAATACTCATACCAGACAAAGGTGGGGGGTTCTCTGACTGATGTGTTTAAATGACCAATTCCTAAGACACCAGGGTTGCGAAGAGAGTTTATTGCTAGGCATGAAGCAGGAGATCAGATGGCCTGTCGGTCCAAAATCTGTCTCCCGGAACTGCAGTAACTGATAATTTCATAGCATTAAAAGATGGGCAGGCTGGGCGGGCCTGGTGGCACAGTGGCAGAGTTTTCGCCTGCCATGCCGGAGACCCAGGTTCGATTCCGGGTGCCTGCCCATGTGGGGAAAAAATAATAAGATGGGCAGGCATTTAGGATAATGAGCACAGTGGGCCCACATGACGTAATTAGAGGTGATCTAATTCCTGAGCACGCGCAGATTGGTCACATGTTCAGGCGCAGAATGTCTGTGAGAAAATGGTGGGGGCTGCCATGGCAATGGGGGGAGCGAGGGTAGCTCAGTGGTAGAATTCTTACCCGCCAAGCGGGAGACCTGGTTTCGATTCCTGGCCCATGCACTTCCCAAACCAACAAAAACAAGCAAACAAAAAATTCAACAAATGGTGCTACAATAATGGGTTACTCACATGGAAAGAGAATGAAATGTGACCCCACCATACAGCATACAAAAAAAAATATTCATATGAGGGTGGGACCATAATAAGTTATAGGTCAGTTACAGGTTAAGGTTTAGGCGACTACGAGTGTCAGGTGGGCCCAATTTGATTAAATCCAGCTTCGGTTATCAAGACAATTTAGGGCTTGGGGAGCGTTAGTTCTGGGCTGACTAATAATCATCAGGAATTTGCAACTGGGGTACAAGTGAGGGTCTGTCACGAGGTTTTATAATCACAAGGGCACAAGACAAAGGTTATATTATCAGAGATCAAGGCAGGTGGATTACAGGTATTTCCCTCGGTCTACTATACCTGAAAGTAAAAAGAAATATCTATATCATGATTCAGTGATCAGAATCATCCCTTAAATCCTAGCTTCTCAGTTACAGCAAGACTTTTGGGGGTGGGGAGGTGGGGGTGCTCTAGCCATAGGGAAAGCACGCTCATCACGAGATGTGCAAGCATCTCTGGAGTTAGGCTAAAGGGTCTTTCTTTTATATGGGAAGTGGGATGAATGGTCAGCGTCATCAGATAGTTTTCTGCTGAAGCAGTCTATTTTCAGGGAGGCGCCCGGAAAGATCAGGGGTTGGGGGAAGGAGCGATGCTCACCCCAAGCCTGGGTAACAGGCATTTTGTTCCGATTGAGCAGCGGCGACAAGCTGTTCCTCTCGTCACTTGAAGCAGAGAAAGGGGGCGTGGAGGGGTTGTGTGCAGCCTCAGCCCAGGAAAACAAGGCCATCCATGGGTCTTTGCCAAGCTTGCCTGGGAAAGGAAGTTCTTTGTCATAAACCATTTTCTTGGGACACAAAGGATGAAGGGATTTCTTCACCATGACTATTTCCAGGATCACAGGGGTTTGGGTAAAGTAAAACATGTCACAGGTCACATAAGTTTTCTGAGTCTGCAAAAGTCAGCACAATAATATCTAGTGCCTAGGATTGCTTTGAAGGTTGAATGACAGAATGTGTGTGAGAGCAGTGTGCACAGAGCCAGGGACCTTGCCGGCCACGGAGATGGTGTCAATTTCTGTCCTTTTAAATCCCCAAGAATTAAGGGTCAGGCCTGAGCGGAGGCCAGGTTCCAGCCCTGGGCTGCCCTTTGTGATAACCACAAGCCCCGTGTGTCTCCTGAGCATTTGAAACGCAGCCACTGCCCATCGGATGTGACCTAAGTATAAAATGCACGTGGATTTCAAAAACTTTGTGCAAAAATATGTGAAATCTCTCAATATTTTAAATATTGATTGCATGTTGAACTGGTAATCATGGATTAAATAAGCTATGTTATTAAAATGGATTTCATCTGTTTCTTTTTTCCTTTTTTTTTTCATGTGCCTACTAGAAAATCTAACATTAGATACGTGACTCGCATTCTATCTGTGCTGGATGGTGCTGAGCGAGACAGAAGCAAATGGAGTCTGCTCTCCAGAGCCTTCACGCAGCCTTCTGCAGGGGTGTGGGTGGAAATAGGGTCACCTGAGCCCGTGACACTGAGAGCTCTCCCAAAATGTAAAAACGACAACTCGTCTGCCAGGCTCTGCCAGCATCCCTGGGAAAGCTGGTGGGTCTTGCTGCCTTCACCTCTAATTACTGTGCCCCACAACTCAGCAGCATTGGGGATTAGGGTGCCCATTTTGCAGAAAAGGTAACTGAGGCAAGAAGTTAACAAACTTGCCCTAGTTAAAGAGAGAGTCTTCAAAAAGTTAAATATAGATTTACTGCAAATACTCCAAAGAAGGGAAAACGGACTGAGATACTTGCACACAAGTGTTCGTCGCAGCATAATTCACCATCACCAAAAGGCGGAAGCACCATGCGCCTGCTGAAAAGTGAACAGATCAACACCAGGTGCTGTGGACCCTCGAAGGAATGTTATTTGGCTGTAAAAAGGGATGCAGCTTTGATCCACGCTACAACACGGATGAACCTTGAAGACGTGACGCTGAGTGAAATAAGCCAGATGCTAAAGGACACACACTGTATGAGTCTGATTAAATGAAATATCCAGAATAAGCAAATCCATAGAGAGAGGAAGTAAGTGACAAGGTGCTGGCGGTCAGGACAGGGGTTATGGGGCGCTATTGCCCACTGGGTGCAGAGTTTCTGTTTGGGAGGAGGATGAAAAAGTTTTGGTGATGGGAGCATGTGCTGGTTTGAAAGGATGTATGTGCCCTAGAAAAGCCATGTTTAATCCTAATCTCATTTTGCAAAGGCAGCCGTTTCTTCTAATCCCAATTCAGCATTGTATGTTTGAAACTGTAATCAGATCATCTCCCTGGAGATGTGATGTAATCGAGAGTGGCTGTTAAACTGGATTAGGTGACAACATGTCTCCACCCATTCGGGTGGGTCTTGATTAGTTTCTGGAATCCTATAAAAGAGGAAACATTTTGGAGAATGAAGAGATTCAGAGAGAGCAGAGCAGAACGACTTAGCCACGAGAAGCAGAGTCCACCAGACAGCGACCTTTGGAGATGAAGAAGGAAAACGCCTCCTGGGGAGCTTCATGAAACAAGAAGCCAGGAGAAGAAGCTAGCGGATGACGCCGTGTTCACCATGTGCCCTTCCAGCTGAGAGAGAAGCCCTGACTGTGTTCGCCATGTGCCTTCTCACTTGAGAGAGAAACCCTGAACTTCATCGGCCTTCTTGAACCAAGGTATCTTTCCCTGGATGCCTTTGATTGGACATTTCTATAGACTTGTAATTGGGACATTTTCTCAGCCTTAGAACTGTAAACTAGCAACTTATTAAATTCCCCTTTTTAAAAGCCATTCTGTTTCTGGTATGTTGCATTCCGGCAGCTAGCAAACTAGAACAGGGCATGATAGTGCGTGTCATTGCTGCCACTGAATTGTACACTAAACGTGGGTAAAGTGGGAAATGTCATGCTCTGCATCTTTGACCACAACACAATTTAAATAAACAAGCAAAATAAAAACATAACCAAAAACAGAGAACAGGAGCAGGAGCTGGAAGTTGAACCAGGGGCCCCAGTAGAGCACACATGGCCCTCAAGCTGCCGCAGGCCACCTCCAGACCAGCACCCAGGCCGAGGGCCACCATGCCTGCCCCCTGCACAGCTCGGCCATGTCATCCTGCGAGGGGTGGAGACCAGGAGCTCCCAGGGAGAGCCTTCGGCAGGCTGAAGAGGCCCCTGCTTAAATGTCATCTGCTGACCTAAAAAGTAAACTGAGGCTGGTTTGAACAGATGACACGTCTCGTTACATCCTGAGAGGTGTGTCCACAGGAAGGAGCCTTGTTTGAACCCCAGGAGGGACATGTTGGGTGATACAGATAAAGGCTCCCAAAGCCTTGTCTCCCTGCTTTGAAGACTTCTGCCCGTGAAGGGGTGGATGGGCAGATAGAGAGGTCTGATGCGCGGTGGTTAAAAGCTGGGATTGGAGAGAAGGGAGCTCATGCCCCAGCTCTGCACTCACCGGCTCGTGGTCTCAGGCAATCACTTAACCCCCTCAGCCTCAATGTCCCCATCTGTAAAATGGGATTATTAACAGCATCCACATCTCTAGGTTCAAGGGCATCAGGGCAGAGGCACCACCATAAGAGGGGGTTGCACCTGGGCTTTGGCCCACAAACCTACAACAGATTCCTGCAGACGGGTGCTCCTGAGTGTCCCACCTGCTGCACCGGGCACAGCTGTAACCTGAGCCCCACACGACCCGGGAGCAATCCGGGCCAAAGTGGGGTTTGTTTCCTGGCACTGGTTCCTGCCTGCTGTCGCTGCTGCAGAGCCCCAGGGGCTCTTGGAAGCCCCCAGACTAATTCAACCTGCCTGGTCCCCTCTGCCTCCTTTCCCGGACATCCCCGGATGCCGGGCAGCCAAGCTTCCGCTGCCCTCCCTCATGTGTGAGCAACTTTTCAGAGGCTGCCAGCACTTGCTTAGGGAAAGCTGGTGGCTGACCCCGGGGATTGATAAACCTGTTCTCCAAGATGGGTTCCTAAACCACGGGGACCCTGAGGACATCCTTGCCCCTTTCCTGCCCATCCGGATGATGCCAGTATGTCTGTCCTGTCCCGGAGCCGCTTGCTCTTGCCTGGCATGCACAGGGCTTGGCTTTTGCCTTGGAATT
Source organism: Myrmecophaga tridactyla (assembly GCA_004026745.1). Classification (NCBI taxonomy): domain Eukaryota; kingdom Metazoa; phylum Chordata; class Mammalia; order Pilosa; family Myrmecophagidae; genus Myrmecophaga; species Myrmecophaga tridactyla. Next base: position 6,570 of record PVIY010058116.1, on the reverse strand, counting down.
ATGGTTACCAGACAAAATACAGAATACCCAGTCCATTGTTATTTTTGTATGCTGTATTGTGGGGTCACATTTCATTCTTTTTCCATGTGCGTATCCCGTTATTGCAACATCATTTGGTGAATTTTGTTTGTTTGGTTGGTTTTTTTGTTTGCTTGCTTGTTTGTTTGTTTGTTTTTGGGGGGAAATGCATGGGCTGGGAATTGAACTGGGTCTCCCACATGGCAGGTGAGAACTTTACCACTGAGCTACTTTTACACCCCCTACCCAGTTAAATTTGCAGTTTAGATAAACAGTGAATTTTTTTCTTTTTAGTATAAGTATGTCCCCATGCAATATTTGGTACACACTTATATTCAAAAAAAATTACTCATTTATCTGAAATTCAAATTTGACTGGGCATTCCGATTTGTTTTGCTCTGCTAAATCTAGCAACTCTATGTGGAATATTCTGGAGAGGGGCTCCACGTGGCCGGCAGAGTGGGGTGTCTGTGGAATATTTTGGAGAGGGGCTCCACGTGGCCGGCAGAGTGGGGTGTGGAGAGCCCCTGCTCTGGAGTCAGACTCTCTGGGCTCAATTCTGGCTCTGCCATCTGCCAGCTTTGCAGCCCTAATCTCAAGGCCTGGGGTTTAACATCTGAGAAAAGGAGGTGACAATAACAGTACCTGCTTCCCATGAGTGTTGTGAGGGTGAGATGAAATCGCGCACATAAGACTCTCGGCATGTTGGAAGTGCTCATCTATGACCAGGGTGACGACGAGGTGGCTTGGCAGCAGTGGGCTGAGAGCCAGCTCTGCAAGAGCACGGCTGGATGCTCTCCTCCCCGGGAAGGGGGAGCGTGCTGGGGTGTTGGGAAATAAAGTGCTCATTTGCCTGTGACACCATGGTGTTCACACTTAGGAGTCCCCTGACCCAAGGAAGTGCCCCGCAGGTGGGTACAGAGGTCACCCTAACGCCACCAGCTGAGCATGACACAGCCCCTTGGCCTCTGAGTGAGGACGCACGGTGCCCCTCGGAGGAGGGACAGCTTGGCCAGCATCCTCCTGGGTGTCTCCACAGCTAGACTCAACGGACTAGCTCAGAAGTCCTCGGTCAGGTTGGTGGCCCAGGATCTATTAAGAACTCCTGTAACTCAACACCAAAAAGACATGAACAGACGTTTCTCCAAAGAAATATACAACTGGCCCAAAAGCACATGAAAAGATGCTCAATGTTATTAGCCATTAGGGAAATGCAAATCAAAACCACAATGAGATGCCGTTTCACGTTTTCTAGAACGGCTGCTACTTAAAAAACGGAAACGTACAAGTGTTGGAGAGGATGTGGAGAAATAGTGCATTGTCGGTGGGAATGTAAAATGGTGCAGCTGCTGTGGATGACAGTGTGGGGGTTCCTCAGAAACTTAAATATAAAATTATCATATGGCTCAGAAATCCTACTTCTAGGGATACACCTAAGCAAGGAAAGCAAGAACTTGAGCAGATATTTGCATATGGATGTTCATAGCAGCATGTTGTCAAAAGATGGACGCAACCCAAGTGTCGATCAACTGATGAATGGATAAACGAAATGTGGTCTATATATACAATGGACTATCACTCAGCTGTTAAAAGGATTGACATTTTAATACCATTGACAACAGGTTTGAACCCTGAAGACATCGTGTTGTGTGAAATAAGCCAGACACAAAGGACAAATATTGTATAATCTCACTGATATGAGATAGAGTAAGCAAATTCATAATGTCAGAAACTAGAGTGTAGGTGACCAGGGGCTGGGATGGGAGTAAGAAATGGGGAGTTAATGCTTAAATTGTATAGTTTCAACTTGGGATGATGGAAGAGTTTGGGAAATGGATGGTGGTGATGGTTCACATTGTGAGAATAATTATCATTGATTATAGGTTTGAATATGATTAAAAGAGAAAATTTCAGGTTTTAGGTATGTTCTAGTTTGCTAGCTCCCAGAATGCAATATACCAGAAATGGAACGGCTTTTTAAAGGGGGAATTTAATAAGTTTCTAGTTTACAGTTCCAAGGCTGAGATAATGTCCCAATTAAAGCAAATCTATAGAAATGTCCAATCAAAGGCATCCAGAGAAAGATACCTTGGTTCAAGAAGGCCGATGAAGTTCAATGTTTTGCTCAGCTGGAAGGGCATGTGGCGAACATGGCAGCGTCTGCTGGCTTTCTCGTGGCTCTACGAAAAGGGACTCTCCAACATGTTTCCTCTTTAGGAAAGGATTTCAGTAAACAACTCCACCTTCAGTGGGTGGAGACACACCTCCATGGAAATCATCTAAGCAAAAGTTACCACCCACAGTTGGGTGGGTGACATCTCCATGGTACAATCAAAATGCTCCCACCCAGCAATATAGAATGAGAATTAAAGGACATGACTTTTCTGGGGTCCACCATAGATTCAAACCAGCACAATATGTTACTAGATATAATTTTTTAAAAACCCATAGGATGGTGCCACACAAACACTGAACCCTAAAGTAAACCATGGACTACTATAGGTAATAATACAATTATAAAAATATTCTTTTATCAGTTACAACAAATGTACTATACAAGGCAAGGTGTTAATAATAGGGTGGTATGTGGGAATCCTGTATTTTATGCACATGTCTTCTGTAAATCTACAAGTCCTCTTAAAAAAAAAATCAGTGGAAATTATTCAGCCAAGTACAAGGCAGCACTCTGAGCATTTGGGGGATTATTTCCTAATCATGACGTTTCTAAGCGGTGTCGCTGCCTGATGAGGTTATTTTTTTAAGTCATAGTGAAGCATTTTCTAAATGGGTTGCTTGCTCCCAATCTGCAGAGCCCTTATTTAAGTGTAAATGTGCTCAGCCTTCTGGAGGATGCTTTGAAAAAAAAAGACACAAACACTTTGTGTCCTCGGCAAACATGCCTTCCAGAGACGGACTGATACCTGGTCCTTTCACCCCTAAGTGTATGGAGCAGACACATGAGCCACCTCCCAGGAGCCATTCTTCCTGTCTTGATAACAGGGGCATCCTGTAGTCAAAAGGGTACACTTTCCGAACTCCCTTGTAGCTAAGTGTGGCCATGTGGCTAGATTCTGAACAAACAGAGAAGAATTGTCTCTTTTTAGTGAGGGAGAAGCCCTTCTTTGTCTCCTTCCTCCTTCCTGCCTTCTGGAATAAAGATATCCTGGATGGGGCTCAAGCAGCCATTTTGGACCCTGAGGCAACATGCTCAGGTTGGTGGGAAAACAAAATAGCAAGAGCCTGGGTTCCCAAAGCTACAGAACTGGCACGTGGCCTGAGCTGAATCCTTCCTTCTTTTATGTAATAAAACAAATAAACAAAGAATTCTATCTTATATAAGGCACTATTATCTTAGATTTTTTTGGCACATGCAATCGATCACCCTTAATCCCAATCAACTCAGTATTGTATTTCATTTCTGACAGATAGGGAAACAAATGGGAAGGTTAAGTAATGAACTGGAGTCCATAGATCTAACAGGCAACCACTGTCCACCCAAATCCACTCTTTCCTCCCTATCTCACTCTACCCCAGCATTTCTATAAAGGAGGGCATGCAGGAAAGGGTTGACTCAGGAGGCTTGGGGTGTCCAAACCCTGCACTTCCCAAAGAAGTGCCTGGCCCTTGACCAGCTTGTAGGAGGTGACCTCCAGGTCCCTGGAGCAGCCTGCGTGGTAGGAGGCCTAATGGTCCTAATGGTCTCTGTGACAATGTGATTGGGGGGTGGGGGGTGTAGGAGGGTGAGCCATGCAGTATCAGTTTGGCCTCTGCAGCGGCTGGACACTGAGTAAGGAGGGTCAATCACACGGGTGCTCTGGCCGACGTGACCACCCCCCAATAAAACCCCAGACCCCAGGTTTGGGGGTTGAACCGTGTCCTCCACAAAAGGCGTGTCCAGGCCCAGCCCCTGGTCCCGTGAGTGTGAACCCGTTTGGCACCAGGACCTTTGAAGATGCTACGGGTTAAGGTCACCCATAGTGAACAAGGGTGGCCTTGACTCAATGTGGCTGACGTCCGCTTACACAGAGGAAACTGGACATGGAGAGAGAGAAGCCACGGGAGCCCCCAGAAGCTGGAAGTCAACACAACCTGGAAGAGAAAGAAGACGATGCCACCACGTGACGGGCAAGCCAAGAACCAATGCTATGGACCCTGGAAGGAGCAAGCCTTCGAGCCTCTGAACCGTGAGCTTGTAAATTCCTGTTATTTAAGCCAACCCACAGCATGGAATTTGTCATAGCAGCCAGGAAACTAAGGCAGAGGTGTATAGTGAAATACGAAGGTGTGGAATGACGTGAGATCTAGAATTTGCTTTTAAATACTCAAGCAATAGCATAGCAAAGAGAGGAATAGAGGAAACGAGATTGGCAAAAGTACTGCTGTTTATTGAATCTTGGTGATGGGTACATGCATCAGTAGACTCCTCTCCCTACGCTTGGGAACATTTTTTAATTCCCATAATAAAATGTTTAGGAGAAACAAATAAATAACAAATTCAAATAAAGCCAAAACCTCAGCCCTGGCCAGATTAAACATATGCGATTCAGTGCATGGTGTTTGCTTTTGGAGCCAGGAAATTAAAGTGCAGACGTTATGGAGTTAAGATGGGGCCATAGGAGGTTGGGGGGGGGTCCTAACCCAATGACGGGTGTCCTTACAAGAAGAGAGACATTTGGATGGACACGGGAGGACGAGGCCATGTGGGGATGGAGGCAGAAACCGGGGTGCTGCATTTACAGCCAAGGAACACCAGGGTCACCAGAAGCCAGGCAAAAGGCAAGGGACACGTTCTCCACCAGAGCCTGCAGGAGGAAGCAACCCTGCCGACAGCTTGATTTTGGGCTTCCAGCCTCCGGGCTGTGAGCAAATAACTTTCCGTTATTAAACCAGCCTTTGCAGGGCTCTGTTATGGCAGCCCTGGGAAGCTAAGACACCAGGAAAGATCACACGTTCACAGGCTCCAGGGACTCGACCGTGGACCTCTCTGGAAGGCTATCATTCAGTGGACCACAGCCACTAGCCTTTTCACCCCAGACCATTATGCCACTGTCCCCCTTTGCTCAAAGACAAGGGCAACTGCAGAAGCCTCTGGCCTTGAATTCCCCAGAGGAGAGCAAGTGATGGGGTCCAGACTCAACTACACCAACCTTCAGGGGACACTGTCAGTCTGTCCCTAGAACGCTCTCACCACCTTCTTTCTGACAGTGGCACCAGAATGGACTGGCAGGGTCTGAAGCTCAGCAAGCGCCTGCCTGGGGACGGGATGCCACTTCTCTGCTTCTCACAGCCCCTCCCCAGCACTGGGCGATTCTCGTGGGGTCCCACTCCCTCTCTTGGCTTGAGGTGGGGGCAGGAGGGCAAAGCTGCTTCCTGCAAACCCTGCGTTCCCCAGAAGGCCGAGGAGGGCTCTGAGGATGTCCTGTCTCTGTTTTTAGGGCGAGCAGACCCAGGGCAGCTTTCCAAAAGTCCCACTCCATGGGGAAACCAGATGTGCTCATAAAAAGGTGAGCAAGAAACGACTCCAGGGGCACAGGAGTGGGCCAGAGGAGTTGACAGAGAATCGGTGCCAAAAAGCGTCAGAGAGGAAGCTGTCAGCTGGGACCAGAGCTGAGCCTTGGGGGACAAAGCTACGAGAGGGGCCTTTGCGTGTGGGTGTCTGGCGGCTGAGCTGGCCCGAATGGCCAGGGCAGGGGCTCCATGTGGCAAGCAAAGCTGATGAAATGGAAGCTCCGATTTAAGGGGTGCTGGGAGACCTCCAAAGCTGAGTTAACTCTGAAATAACACATGGGTAAAAACGTGCATGTCACTGGGCAGCTTGATTTTGCTTGTCAGCTTGAATGGGCTACAGCGTCCAGCGGAGTGACCAAACACGGGCCTGGCTGCATGTGGGCAGGTATTTTGCAGATGGGCTCAGCACCTACAATCAGTTGACCTCAAGGAAAGGAGATGGCCCTCCCTAGGGGGTAGGCCTTGTCCACATAGCCAGGGGCTTAGGAGAAGGACCCGAGGGCTCAGAAGTCAGCGGGAATTCTGCCTCAAGGCTGCAGCATGGACCCTTACTGCACTTTCCAGCCTGCGGCCTGCCCTGTGGAATTCAGATTTGCCAGCCCCACAGATCTGTGAGTCAATTACTTACAGTAAATCTCTTTACATATATAAAATCTGCCAATTCTGCTTCTCTGGAGAGCCCTGGCCGTGATCTGGCTATCTCAGGGTGGCCTGGAGCAGGAACGGACATCCAGGGTTCTCTACATGGCTCTCTACTGCTAACCTGGCGGCAACAGACATGCGATTTGTGGGAGGCTGTTTTTTTTTTTTTTTTTAATTTTTTTAAATACAAAAAAACACCAAATAAACGTAAACATTCCTATTTTGATCATTCCGTTCTACATATATAATCAGTAATTCACAATATCATCACAGTTACATATTCATCATCATGATCATTTCTTAGAACATTTGCATCAATTCAGAAAAAGAAATAAAAAGACAACAGAAAAAAATTCATACATACCATACCCCTTACCCCTCCCTTTCATTGATCACTAGCAT
>PVIY010058115.1:0-12616 GCA_004026745.1 Myrmecophaga tridactyla | reverse complement strand
CCCTCAAATTACTTAGGTTCTCCCCCCCCACCCCATACTTCAAGAATGACATGGTGGTGGTTATTTATCTTTTGTCTGTGGAGAGCCACCTGCCACTGGAAGCAGGGTCTTTCCTATTGCACCATTTGTTAATCTTTTTCCTGCTTATTTCTCTCCAAACTATGAGTGAGACCAAGCCTGCAAATAAAAGCAATTAGTAGATGAAAAGAGACTTTAAATATCTGATTCAGAGAGTGATAGAATCTTCCCTTTTAATATAAAGCACACTGAATGTGAGACGCAAGGTAAAAATGTTTTTTCTTTCCTTCCCAACTTGTCTAGAAAGGGAATGATGCCTAATTTGTTAACAAAAATCTCTGCCCTCCATCCCATGTTTGGCCTCATGCCTGGTCTCCCTGCGTGGAGGTCCTAAAGCAAATAAAGTTAACTCCAATTGCCTAAAGAAAGTAAAAAACATTGTAGCTATTGGGTGTGTTTCCATTTTATGATCAGCCATTAGTGGGATTTTATTTTACTAAACAGTTTTATCAGCTCACATTATTGGATAAAGCCAATGGTTTTTCAACCATTGAAAGCTCCAAGGCTTCCATGTTAAGTATTGTTAGTGAGAGCTTCCCTTTCATGCACATTATATATTAGATTTCTGGACAAGATCCCACTGGGCAAAGTTTGAAATCTCAGTACTGTGCGATTTCCATGGTACCTTACAGGTCTAAAATACACATTGTATATATTTTGTGGTTCTACTCACAACTTTAAAGGTGTTATTGTTTTTTCTTTAGCATCTGAACCTTAACCATACCTCTCTAATATTCACCTGGTGTTACTAGACTTGTTAAAGCTCCAAGGGCTGACTCCATCAATTCTATTCTCCTATTAGAAACAGTTGGAAAGCTAACATGGATTAATATAATTGGCCTTTGTGGTCTCTTCATTTCTTGATCAGAAATATGATTTTTACATATTGAATATATTTCATTTGGTTCACAAATGGCTACACAGCAGCTTTATGGAAGATGCTGATTAGATCTGAAATGTGGTATAAGTTAGAGATGTTTTGCATTTCTCTGGATCCAGTGCGTTAGCTGCCTAAAGGACAGATAACTTTACTTCAACTCTTTGGACCTCTGAACAAAGTACTAAGCACTGCACTATTAAAATTATAACTAGAAAAACTCCTGATTTACTTTGAAATTATAAGTAAATTCAACCTGACTCTCTTCTTTTTTAATTCCAAAATACTCCAAGACATGACTCCTAAATATCAAAGTTTCCTTTCAAAATTTATCTGAATTCTTGAAAATATCAAGTTTATAAATGTTTTAAATAACCTCAACTTATCTGGGCCTCAAGTTTCTCTCTTTGTATCAGTAATATGAAGATGATCATTTATAGAACCCTTATTACTTGTCACATGTTATGTTAATGCTATTATTCAAAATTATCTCATTTTTTCCTTAAAAACTCTTGTGATATTTGTGTTAATTATCCCTACTTTATTGTTAATTATCTGAGCCTTAGAGACAAGTTTCTTGGTCAAGAAAACAGAACTAGGATGGGATAGGAACAGGATATGAATCCAAGATGCTTGCTCTTAAATACTAAGAAACACTGCTCCCCCAAAACTTAGAAATATTTCTAGCTAGGGAGAGATAAGGCACTAACAAGAGGCACTTAACTTCATCCATGACAAATGAAGCATAAAATATATAAGCTAAGAGCATCTTATCTTATAACCCCAAGGGGGTCAGTGGTAAGTTTAACACCAAGATATAAGTGGCACATTTACCCAGGACTTTGGTTCCATGATGAGATACAATTGGACATCGCACCTAGGACACAGCCACAGAGAAGCAAGAAGAAGAGACCAAAGAGGAATAACAAGTTCCACATCTTTCTGTCTGTCTTCTTCCAGAATAAGAAGAGGACAAGAGTCATAGAGGAAGACACTGAAATGTTTGATTGTATTATCTGGGGAAACCTGCAAAAAAGAAAATGACAGAGAATACAAAAAGCAGCAAGAGCTGGAGAGCATGCTCTGCCTCAAGCAAACCCCCACCTCTTCCAATCACCTGCATTCTCCATCCCACTTGTTACAGCTTCCTGGACCATGTAAGGAGAGGCTTTTATTGTTAATTTCTCATCTGATCTGGGTGCTGGCCCTGTGGTCCAGCAGCTCACAATTCTCCTACTGTGCCACACTACTGCTTTGCATCTAGCCTGGTGCACTCACCTTCTGAGGATTCTGAGAAACATCCCAAAGGCTTTGTTTCTCGGGAAGGGCATGTCCCACAAAAGATCAGAGACCCTCTCTGTGCTCCTTGGTGGTTTCAAACTTACTCAAGGTCCCAAAGGAATGGTACCTGCATTTTCCCTCTGATCTAACCCACTGATATCTATCTATCTATCTACCTACCTATCTTTCTATCTATCATCTATCTATCTATCTATCTATATCTATCTATCTATCTATCTATCTATCTATCCATCTATCTATCTATCTATCTATCTATCTATCTATCTATCTATCTATCTATCTATCTATCTCTATACCTGTCTCTCTGTCTGTGTGTCTGTGTGTCTGTCTGTCTGTCTGTCTATCTCTCTATCTACCTTTCATCTATTTATCTTTATCCATCTATCCATCTATCTGTCTGTCCATCCATCCATCCATCTGCCCATCCATCCATCCATCCATCCATCCATCCATCCATCCATCCATCCATCCATCCATCCATCCATCTATCTATCTATCTATCTATCTATCTATCTATCTATCTATCTATCTATCTATCTATCTATCTGATTATCTATCATCTGTATATATCAATATATATATACTTTCCAAGATACAAAAAGTTGTGTTATGAAGCATGCCTTTTGGGGGTGTTGTCAGAAGTTCAGGCCTTAACATGCACATATGGAAGGAACTGAGACATGGAACTTAAAGAAATCGCACTTTCATTGGGAGCTGTGTCAATTTGCTGTATTTTGTTCTCTGCTAAGGGGAAAATTTGTCAGAAAGTGAGGTGGCTAAGGTTTGGTAGATTTTATACACATGTAGAGCATGGAGCAGAGAATGGAGGCCCCAGGTCTGAACTCTTAGAAGAACTCTCCTCAGAGGGTGCTCCTGACCCAACTTGTCCCCTTCTGCACTTGACACACTGGTGATTTAATGGAAGAAGGGGAACTTAAAATTCAATCCCAGGATGCTGGCATCTGGAATCACACTTTCTTTGGGAGGCTTTTGAAAATATGGCTGTGGCTTACTTTAGTCCCATTTATGTGGATTCACTTGTCGGTACTTCGCTGTCCAGAGTAACTGACTTGAATAAAGCAATTGCTTACCACAGGTCCAGACTTCTTTATTAAAATAGCATCATGCATATTAATGACTCAATTCATAGTAACATTTTAAGACAAAATGAAAAACTGAAGTTTGCATTTCACATCTATTTTTAAAGGAATGCAAACCCATTATCATAAAATCTCCTTTGTTTTCTTATGCTAGTTCAACTAAACCTAATTTCACTCAGAGGTTACATAACAATTTGATTTTGGTCCCATTTTTAAAGGCAGAAGCCTTTTGAAATTTAATTATGTTAAGTGTCTGAATGGTGAATGGTTCATTAGTGACATATTAGTGACATAGTTAAAGCATCTATTTTACTCTTCATTTATTTCATTAATCTCTGGAACTAGGTTTCCTCTGCTAATCTGTTAGAGATGATTCAGTCACAATAGAAAATCTCCTTTAGGTTCATTGTTCTAACATCTGAAAAGAGACAGTGGAGTCACACACTGTGTTTTAACTCCTCTCTTTTGTTTATTTCTGAATTAAAAACAAAATTTCCTATGGCAACCACCCCTTTGTCGCTCATTTCAATTGAAGTGTTCCCTTTAGGCAAAAGAGTAATTCATTTTGCACAGAGGAGCCAGATCTAACAATTCCCAGGGTTTTTTTCCCATTCTCTCCCTTCAGCCACTCTCAACAATCAGAATTCTTAAAGTATAACAACTTTTATTTCAGGAATAGTGAAAATCACTTTAAAGAACACAACATTCCCCATACGTGTTCATTCAACTTATTCAATACTTTATTTTCAGAGCTTCCAGATTAGGAGATGCTGGGAGACCTGAAGTCTGAGATTCTGCCATGGAAAACAAAAAGCACAGTCTAGACACTTTCCTAAAAGATAAGTTCACCAGTACTCTTCCTAATATAATGAAGCAAAAAGAGGGAAAGAAAACACAAAGTGAACCCTAAAGTTTCCATAAGGATGTATTCTCATTCAAGCAGGACAGAACGCTTACTCCAAAATATTTTATCTTTTTCATGTCTGAAATTTTGCCACTAAAAAAGTGAATTTCCTCATGAATAATACATATTTTTTCAAATGAAAATTACTCTGAATATTACAGAGATCAGATAATAACTGAATAATACAAAAATCAGATGATATCTGGGTAATTAGATGTTGGTTAAGAAGACACATTCTTTTTATGGTTTGAGAGGTCTGAGGAAGGCAAGTGAGGATGTGCAAATACATTTTTCTCTTGATTTCAATTTGGCCAAGATTCAGCTTGATTCCTTTAAAATCTCCTTAAGAAGTAATCCAGCTGGTATTTATTAAATGCAAATGTCTGCTTTTTAACAGATGCTATTTTCATTGTTAAATCTACAAAGACAAATAAGTTTTCTACCTAAAAGAGTCTATCATTTTATGGCAAAATCAGATATTATATATTTGTCCATAATAAAATGTGATAGCAAGAGAAAACACTGTTTTTTAGAGTTTATCATATGCCAAGAATCATTCTTAAGTACTTTAGTTACATTAACTCAAGCCTCATCACAATCCTATGAAGTAGTAGTAGTAGAAGTAGTGCCCCCATTTTGCACCAGAGAAAGCCAAGACACAGAGAAGTTAACTAATTTGCCCTGCCAGTTGGACACAAAGCTAGTCTTAGAAGCCATGCACTCTGACTCCAGTGTCCTTTCCTTTATTAATTTCAATATAACCTCAGCACTATGAACAAAAATAGTACAAAGTGGATGATTATTTCTGCACAAGGATTTCTCAGAAGGCTTTGCAGAAAAGGTGGTACATGAGCTAGGATTTGATGGATGAATGCTGTGCGAAGATGAATGAATGTCAGACAAAGAAGGTGGGAGTGTGAATAGAAGCAGAGGGACAGGGTGAAAGCATGAGTATGTGATGTGCACATCATTTTCAGGGAAAATTATATTGGCAGAATAGAGGGTGATTGGAGGAGAGTGCAAAAATGAGGTGAGAGAGCAGTAAGGAGCGAGAAGGAAATGGTAGAAAGGAAATAATCAAATCATTGGGCTTCATATTGTGAAGAGCCCTCTATGTAGAAAGGCATCCTGGTTTGCCTGGAGTGTTTATGCATGATTTTTGTGTTCTGGTTTGCAAAATAAACTACATCAACACTCTACCTCCATGGGAAACTAAAGAGTCTTAACAGAAGAACAAGTCAATAAAGGAAAATAAAATTGTGGACCCTGAGTTTGATCTAAGTTGGCTGAGATCATTTGCCAGTCCCACCAGTGCCAAGCACCAAGTAGGCAGGACACCTATGGGAAGAATAGGGGGACTGTGCTCTATTATTCTCCCATGGGAAGTACATAGCACTTAACACCCACTAGTCTTTGAACCAGCCAGATGTAGGCTGTTCCAGTCCAGCCACTTACCTCTATCATCCTTCTTTCCCATTGTCTAAGCTCATACAGCAGCCCCACTGTAGAAGTGGAGCTGGATCAGAGATCTCTAGTTTCTCTATCCTAGCCTCTGTCAACCGTACCACTTAGATTTTTCTCAAATGTGAGATAATAATGTTCTATTTTGCTGTAATCCTAATGCAGATTCTTACATTTCTTGTGCATTTAATTTTCCAAAGTTAAGCTAATCACACTTAAGTCTTTGTGCATGCTAATCTACATACCGTCTGCTGATAGTGACTAGAGGTTGAGGGAAAAGTCACAAGGGACATTGTATCTCTCTTAAAATTTGATCCCAACTCAAAGCAATCCCAAGTACAGAGGTTCAGATACAGAGATGTTTTGTTTTATTGAGTGGAGATTCTCATAGATCAGCAGGATGTGGCTGAAACTTATGCTCAGAGGACATAGGACCAGGAAGGCACTGAGTATCTCAAAGTCATATGTTCACAAACCAAATGATTGTTATGGCTGCAGTTCTTTCTACTCCACAAACTCTCCAGTCAGTGGTCTAGATCCCTAGCTCTATTCACTCATTGCTCCCATTCTCTCTACTGTCATTGTTCTTTCTAGCAACCTCCAAACAAGCAAATGTGAAGGCTTAATGTACTCTTAGGTTCATGAGGTTACCTTGTGATGGTTGCTCTTCACTCAAATCTTTCCTGACTCTTTGATTGCTGCTGTAGGAGTTTGGGCCATATTTCATTATTTGATCACTCCCCTAATAATCTGATGGAATGGGGTAACTTTAAAAGGAAGCAGTCAATTCTACTTGGGCTAGATTATGTAAGAAGCTACTTTAAAGAGCAGATTTTTGTAGTTTAAGAATATTTCAAACATTTCTTTATCTTTCTATTCTCTTTTCCTTTCAACATCTAGAGGGCCTTTTAGTTTTCTCAAATTTCACATTTCTTATCCATTATTGGTAAGACCCTTTGATTTTTAATTGTTTTTTAGTTATCTTTTATGATTAAGGTATGGTTAAATAGTACAGTGTTATCTACCTTTCCTTTACCATCTAGAAGAGTATAGGACATTTTATTGTTGGATGCTGGATGATCAAAGAAACTTCTATGGGTGGGTATTTATTGATATATTTGCTCAAATGTCAAATCCATAAAAGAAAGGGAAGATTACTAGATGTTACTGAATACTGAAACTCCTAAAGAGCAATCTGAAAATTTCCTTCTCTCTCTCATGAGCTCTCTCTTCCTTCCTTGATTGGTTTGTTAAATGCTGCTGGAATGCAATATACCAGAAATGGAATAACTTTTAAAAAGAGAATTTATTAAGTTGCAAGTTTGCAGGTCTAAGTCTGCAAAAATGTCTAAACTAAGGTATTCCAGGAAAGATATTTTGACTCAAAAAAAGGTTGGCATGTCCAGAACACCTCTGTCAGCTGGGAAGGCACATGGCTGGTGTCTGCCAGTCTTTGACTTTTGGGTTTCAAACAGCTTACCCGGGGGGCATTTACTTTCTGTATCTCCAAATGTCTGGGTCTAGTGTTCTCTCTGAGTTTCCTCCAAAATATCTCCCCTTTTAAAGGATTCCAGCAAACTAAGCAAGGTCAACCTTGAATGGGTGGGGTCACACTTCCATTTAATCAAAAGGCTACACTCATAACTGGGTGTGTCACATCTCCATGGAAACAATCTAAAAAAAGTTTCCCACCCAGCACAATAGTTCTGGCCCCACAAGATTGGATTATGAACAAAACATGGCTTTTTTTTTGGAGGGGGTACATAATAGTTACAAGCCAACACAGTCCCTCTCATTTTTTCTCTCAATCATGACTACATTTACTTCTTATGAAGTGTGGGTTCCTCTATTAACAGTAAGGAGATAAACTGGTAGGGAATTGTGAAAGTTGTTGCACAGTAAAGAGAGGTTTTGCTCATATAAGCTATTTTTGCAAGTTTGTTTTTTCAAATTGGGTTTGAGTTATTATGTTAACTTTCCCCATGAGGCCGAGTTTATTGTGAGTTCTCTTAAGGTTTCTCAGCACATCACACTGGTCTCACTCTTTGTTATGTTACTTTGCTAAACCACTGAGAGAATCCAGACACTAAACATTTTACGTAAATGAGTGATAATGTATTTTAAATTTTCAGGAATTTATTATTGACTGTAAAGAAGTGTAATATTCCAACAGATAAAGAATGAATTTAAGGGGTGTGCAGAAACTTAAGCAGAGAAAAGGGAGTTGTTTCTTCAACCTAGTTTGCATGTTCTACATTCCATGTTCTCTTTTTTATTCTTCCCCTATTGGGCTAACATCGTTCATATATCCTCTACTTCCCAAGAGTTTTCCATATTCTTATTGTCTTTGTGCTGGTACATGTTCAATGCCAGGCCACCATGATATCTCTGATTGATTTTAATCTTGGCTCCTGCCTGCACCAATGCCATTATGTCAGAATATAAACTGAGAGATTGCCACATTGACAGGAGAAATGAGGCCCAGATCCCAAGGTTATCTGCTAACTTGACACAAACTGCAGGGCTGGATATACAGGTTACTCTGGAAAGTCTGCCCCACAGCTCTCCACAACTTCTAAAGACCCATTTTCCACTACTTCAGAAGCACAGGTATAGGACTGAAGCAGGAAGTGAGATTCGGCAGTCAGAAGAGCTTCCCCATGCAGAATTTGAGAAAAACGAGATTCCTTCTCAAGTAGTGTCTTCCAGCCAAGGTGGTATGGAACTCAATTTAGTATAGTCATATTCAGAGTCACTGAGCTCACAACCCAGACTCCAAAGAAGCCAGTGGGGTAAGTTAGATGCTGTAGAAAATTGAGAGTGTCAACCTCACATTATTCTGTCCTTTGAGACATCAATATGCCTGGACCAGGTTGGAGAAAGACAGTAAGTGGTGCTTAGTAAGTTAACCAGGTTAAAATTATTCTCTTCATGATTCCTAATTGAGACCCAGAAATTGCTCCTTTCTCCCTAGGCTCATTGATGGATGGTCTGATAAACTAGAGATTCTATGAAGAAAGAGACCTGTAGTCATGTCAGGAAAATCAGGAAAGTCAACTTGCACAAGTTATGGGAAAAATGGGAATAGTAATTCTACTTACCTTGTAGGGTTATTATAAATATTCAATGGAAAAAATGCCTTCAAAACACTTACTGGAGTGTCTGGTATCTAGTAAACATTTAAGCAGTATCAGCTATTATTCCTATCATAGAATCTTTGGGGTTTTCAGGGGTATCTTATAACTTCCCCCCTCCTTTCACATGAGGACTCTGAGGCCTAGAGAAAGGAGGTTGTGAACCCAAATTATTATCATATGAACTATTAATTAAATTATATATCCATTAAATTTATTTTATGAACTATCAATCTATTTTAAAATGTGTAATTTAATTTTCATGATTAGAATATTACATTTTTAAATTAAAATAAGTAAATTTAGATGATACAATGTGTCTTCTCTTGAAATTTCTCCTCATTTCAGATTTTACCTAGAAAGAACTACATCATTTAAGAAAAAAATAACCTCTTTAATATAAGAAATATAAGAAAGGTAAGGAGGAACTTGGACAAAAGGGAAAAAGACACTATACTAGAAGACTAATATAGTCTTATATTTGTATAAGATGCTTTAATTTATAATGCACAAAGTTAATTGACAAGATGATTACCTTCTGCATTTTACAGGTAGGGATAGTAATTCTCAGAGAGACTGAGACATTCTAGGACCAAAGAAGTAGAGGTAGAAGAGGGATTAGAGGAACACTTACTTCTATACCCTGTTAAGTGTTTTTCTGTCTTGGACCCTGTTTTCTAATGATTTCAACTCAATTCAATCTCAATGACTGAAAATATACTGAGATCCTAAAATATGCAAAGCCTTGTGGCAAATAGGAAAATAAAATTTATCCTTGTGCTATAGAAACATGAAATTCAGAAAACAGAAGTATATATATGAATACACACACAAGCAAATATAATTTGAGTGACTCAAATATAGAGTACTACAGGTGGATGTCATGGAATTTCCCTTGGCTTTTTTTCAATTCCTCCTCATATTCCTTAAGTAGACATATAGAAAACTCCAGGATCATTGGTACACAAATCATGGGAACTCCTGCTTAATGCCTCCCTACATTGTCCTTTCCTAAACTGGTAGACTTTTCCTGGTCATTGTGACTTTAAATCACCTAATGCTAATAATATCAACAGAACTTCAAAATGGTCAAATGAGTGAGGTTAGAGGAGCTTGAAGGTAGAACTTGAGTGATGGATAGAATGAATGCAAGTTGCAACTGCTGAGAAGGAATGATTTTAATTTGGTCTAAAAAGGTCCCTAATTTAGGTCAAAGAGATGCTCTTCACTGGTATCCCCAGCCCTTATTATAAATGATGATACTAACTCCCAAATATGCACAGTAATCTGTGGTTTGCAATGCTCTCCATAGCAAACCATTTCATTTTATTCTCAAAATAAACCTGAGTGCTTGGTAGAGTATAAAGTAGCTATACTTTGCTTTGAAACTCAGAAGCCAAAGAGAGATGTTTACAAGTAACTTGAGAAGGTAAATAAGTCATCTCTGAGAGTAATATTTTAAATCAGTATACAACATATAAATGGTGAAATGAAATTTTAACATTCGTATCTCCTTTCTTTGTAAGAAATGTCTTTAACTTTATTCTTCTGAAATTATATATCATCCTTCCTTTTATTTATTTATTTTTTGTTTATTAGTTATAGTAGCTCTAGTTTTATTATACTTTTAAATGTCTTTACTTGTCAAAATAAAAAGTAACTAACCTCAATCTAGCTCTAATTTCATACTTCCTCTTTTAATTCACTGTCTAATAAAATACAAATTCCTGAGAAAAACGATTCTGCTCAATTTGATCCAATTCACCAATATCCTTTTAATTTGTCTTTCCACTCAGGTCTCACTGCAGAGAAACTGAAGACTGCAGAGTATGCCAGTTAGGGGTACAATTATGATTCACATTTTAAATTGCAGTTTTGGCATTCAGACTTCCTATGTGTAGCAGGCTATTTCTCAGAACAATTGTAAGTATTTTGGACTCACAGTAAATTGATAAATTAGGATTCTAGTTTTATACCTTGGCTTTGTGCATGTGGTGAATGTATAATTCACCCCTAATAGATTAATTTCCTCTCTCTGTGCAGAGAAAATTACATCTCCAAGTCTGTGGAGCTGAAGTCAGATGTATGGACTGTGATAAATTTACCAAGGTCATGAATATCATTCTATTATTTCTTGGAACAATTGCTAGGCCTTTCTTGATAATGAATGAATATATTTTATTGTATTTTACATTAATCTCATCATACTGATGATGTGAAACCACTCAATGACTTTAAAGCTATGTCTTATGGCTAAAGAAATGGAATCATTTGGGTGGAGTCATTCTCCAAAACTGTATTCTGATTTTTGGTCCTATTCACATCCCATTGACCAAAGCTTCTTAATATTTTCCATTGAAGTGACTATAAAGGCAGGGAAGAAAAAACATTGGTGGGTGGGATGAGGTTGAGAGGAGACAAGTGTTGATGGATGAGTTGTCATTAGCAATCTAGAATTTTTTTAAGCTTCATATTTTATCTTAAAAGCTACTTAAAAGTTTGTTTCGTGATGCTTTTGTATTCTGTTCCATAATAAGTCTTTTAGAAATTCTTTAGAATACATTTTTCATCTTAAAATTTTCAACTTGTGACTTAAGAAAGAAACTTATTTATTCTGTTACATCAACAACCCCAAATCATTGTCCACATAATAGTTTAAAAAGTGGGGCTCTACACTCTGTTGTTTCTTCTTAATTTGATCATTTAAAAAGATGTTTGTTTTTCTTACCTTTTCTCTCTTTCCCCATTTCTCTTTCTCTGTAGAAGTCAAGATTTTTTAGGATTGCCATGTACCTTCCGATGAGATGCTTAGCAAAGAACCCAGAGTCAGGTCCCAAAGGAATAACGTGAAGGCCCAATGATGCTCGGAGAGGAAAACATAGGAAACAGAGGCTGAAAGCTATGGAATCATGAAAAAAAGACCAGTAGATGCCAACCACGTGCTTTTCCAGCTGACAGAGGTGATCAGGACAGTATCAGCCTTTCTTGAGTGAAGGTATTCTCTTATTGCTGCCTTAATTTGGACATTTTCACAGGCTTCAAACTATAAACTTGTGATATAATGAATCCCCCTTTTCAAAAGCCGTTCCGTTTATGGCATTTTGCATTCTGGCAGCTTTAGCAAACCATTACAGTAGCTTCTATTCTAAAAATGTCCAGTTTTTGTACCAGTTATTAGTGGTGAGACAGAGATTATGTTCACAAAGGGTCTCTAGGAACACAATTAATTATCACGAATATATACTTTTGTTTCATAAATCTTTATGTAAATGAATAAAACAATGGCTAAAGTAAAACAATGGTTAACATGATTTATCTACCTTAATGTGTAATATTTTTCCTATTTTGAGACACTTTTTTCAACAGGTAAACAATTTTGTCCAAAGGGATAGAAAGAAGCAGAAAAAAAATAAGTACTATTTAGGGGATCCATTTTTTTTTTCACTTGGGCAGACACCGGGAATCAAACCTGGGTCCTCTGGCATGGCAGGCAAGCATCGTTGCCTGCTGAGCCACCATGGCCCACCCTAGGTGATCCATTTTCTGTAAATAAAGGTAAATGAAAACCAGGCAGGCTGACAATGGGATAAGGGAATGGGGCATGAGTGGCCAGTTAGGCATTAGTCAAAGATTTAGTAATGCTAAAAACCTAAAAGACAAACAAGCCAGCTGTGCTAAATTTCACAGTACCTACCTTTTGAGTGGAGATGAGAAAAATAGTGAAATAAACCTTATGAAATTTTTAAATTGTTACTTGTTA
>PVIY010058114.1:0-12591 GCA_004026745.1 Myrmecophaga tridactyla | reverse complement strand
CCAACTTTAAGAAAGTGGTTTAAGAATCAGCAACCTTAAAATAACAGGTTTAGTATATACTCAGAAGAAACTGAGCAACCTTTGATTGTTAAAATAATTAACCAAAAGGAAATGGACATATAGAGAATCTATGTACAATCTATGTACAATTTAGAAAGCACACAAAGTGTCAAAGAACATTAGAACTACACAAATTCATACTATATCTAGAGTGGTGTTTTTCAACCTTGCTTTTTTCTTCATTATTACCACACACACACGCACAGAAAGGGTTTTGGACATTTTTTTCCTAACCTCATTCCCTATGACATTTAATACCACAGATATGCTATAATCTCTGTGTAATATGGTCAGAAACCATTGTTAATATCTCTGATTTTTTTCACGCCCTCTGCCAAGAGCCAATTTTTGTCCCCTTGGGGTTGATACCGCTTCCCTTAAAAATTCATCATTTAGAGGACATAGACTTTTGAAATACTCTAGATCCTAAAATAATGTATCAATAAATATACTTTAACATAATAGTTAAGATTCAAATTACTTCACTAGGAAAAATACTTAGAATCTTTCAAAAGCAGAACATAATAGGAAAGCACAATTTTACTAATATAAAATTTTGGAACTCCCCCCTCCCCCAGATTCAAGGCATCAGATTTATTTTTCACACTAACGTATAAATAACTCACTTTAGCAACTCATATTCAACAATATATTATGATCCACACAATTGGTGCAGCACATTTTAAGGCATCACACTAAGATTCTGGTGAATACTAGTAGATTCAGGAGAACACTAAACTGTTGCTGAATAGTCCAGGATACCTATCTTTTAATCAGCATACAGTCTAGAAGAGATTTTTTAAATATTGATATAACCTCTCCTGGTTTGAGGTAGGTATTTTTGATTCTTTTAAAGTAATTAGTTGAAAGCTACATATTCTAGGACTGTACCAATGATTGAGTCTGCCCCAAAAGTAAAGTTTTTGAGAAAGTTCATCTTTCTAATTTTACTTGAAAATGTCTAACATCAGAACTGAAGGAAATAAAGTTGAATTTAATAAGAACTCTAAAACAATTGAGCAAAATAATTCAAATTCAGTTCAATTCTGTAACTACTGACTAATAACCTACTTAATATATGACAGACCATGCTAGGGATCTGGGATACATTTGTAAATAAAACGGATGACTTTTATTCAGTAGTTTACAATCCACTAGAGAATTCAGACAGAAAGACTTCAGCAAAGCAACATGAATACGTGACAGGAGAAGTAAAGCATACGTGGGAACCCAGAACCGAACCAACAAGTCCAGACTTAGTGGAGGTGAAAGCAGAGGAGGTAACTCAGGCGATGCTTCCTAGAAGTGCCTTCTGAATGGGGACTTAAGGTGGCCACCATGGGCAGGAACGGTGGCTCAGTGGTAGAGTTCTCGCCTGCCATGCTGGAGACCCAGGTTTGGTTCCTTGTGCCTGCTCATGTAAAAAAATAAATAAATAAAAATGGAGTGGCCACTGTTCTTTGGGTGTATGTGCATGTTTAGTGGGGTGCAGCTTCTAAGAAGTTTAACATGACTAGGGCTTAGAGAATGAGAATGAGAAAAGTGAGAGATAAGTCTGGAAAGACAAAGGAACAGATCAAGGCAAGACTTAGGTGTCTTTAAATTTACCCTTTATTATAAGAGAGCTAATGGACAGTATCTTCAAATATTCGGTACTTTAGACGAAAATAAACCTCATCATTGCAGTATTACGGCAACCCATGAAGCTGCCACAATGGGTAAAATCATTCCTCTCAAGAGGATGAGGGAAGTCAGAAACATGGTGCTTCAATTCAGAGAAAAAGCCCATATGAACCCTTCCTGGTAAAGCACAAAGTCCAGTTATGTGCATTAATTCCAACCCTTGGACAACACTGGGCATTCTTGCAGATGTTAGGACACTTCCAGGGGTGTATTTTACCTGTACATAATTAAGTTCATGTAAAGCAAACCCATACTCCTCTGTGTCTGTGTGAGGAAAGATAGCAATGAGCATACTGGCATACCACTTTACAGTCTTCCCAGATTCCAAAAAGCTTTAGGCCAATGTGCCAACTAACCCTGCTTTCTGAATATACTGGCTCACATACTTGGAAAAGGAATGCACATTCAACAGCCTCTGTCAGATGTTATGTTCACTAGTCCTTATAAAAGGAAAGCTTAAATGAGTCACAGAAAGATCAGGACACCAAGGTGAAACCACCTTAAGGCACATAGTTTCATGTGACAAAGTTCTTTAAGAACCTGATCTTCAAGAAGGCAAGAGCATTATAATTATAACTTGTTCACCTCATTCTACATTCTAACCCAAGTTCAAAACAGTTGATAGGAATGTTCCACTAAAGACTAATGAAATTAGGTATATGAAAAGTTGAGAAAATGGTTAAGGCCTATTAACACATCAAATTAATTTCAACCCAACAATACTTTGTTTCCACCTTTAATTTCTCAGGGGATTTTTGAATGAACACACAGCATTTCTCAATATGTGAGGAACTTAATAATTTATCCATGTCTCTACATTTAGAATATCATCAGCCTTTTAGAGGCACTGTAAATCTCAAGTTTTACTGGTTTCAACTTCAACCTAATCCCACTGTCTTTATCTCTTCTGTCCAACCTTCTGTCCATATGGGAGCCCACACTACAAATCAAACATGACCTCTCTTCATAGAAACAACATAAACAGCCTCTCAGTTTGCAGTAAAAGATATGCTAGTCAACATTTTGAAAATGCTCAGGTACTTGAAAAATATTTACAAATTTCTAGTTCTTTAACTACTTCACTTAATTTGTTATAATTACCAGCCTTCTCCCCAGGTCAAAATAAACTAATACTTTAATATGAATAGACCAGTGATTACTTTTTTCTATTTAACTAGTATGAATGACTGCTCAGGCTGAGTCACACTTAAAGAAATACACATTAAACTATCACAAATATTTTTTAAATGCTTTAAAGAGTCACAAAAGTCTTATAAAATTTGAGGCAATGACCAAAAAAAAAAAAAGAAAAAGGAAAATTCAGAGAACAAGGTCATTACAAGAAAAATGATTTTTGTCAAAAACAGTATTTATTACACTATCTTAAGATTTACACCTGATCATTCCTTTCAAAGCATAAAGGATTGTTTTCCAAAGGAAGATAAGTAGATGCTAAACTACTCCAAGTGCATGTTTTGCTAAATTTATGAGTGTTCACATTCAACCTTTCTTTGTATGTATAAATAAATTACATACGATTTTTTTAAAAGCACTTCTTCCCTCTTTCCTTCAATTTTTAGCTTCTTTGCTAAAGTATAATCCCTAAATCTTCAGTTTACTGAAGATCATTTTTTAGTTAACGTAATGTCTCAAATGCTTATAACATGTCTCTCACTATCCAAGAAATTTATAGTAACAATTAAAAATCATCCATCAGCTAAATAAGAAAAATTGTTTCTAAATTTAGAAACAAAAATGAGCAGAAAAGTAAACATCAACAGTAAATTCTATGTTTATATAATTAAAATTTTAAATTTGATCTAAAGCAGCCATTGTTTGAACCTCAACCCAGACAACAATGGAAGTTTAGCCTGCCACAGACCCTCACTAATTGGGGCTGTGTCCACCTGCCAATAGGACTATTTGCTATTGTTCCAAGAAGTGAGTGGAAGAGGAGCACTTAGAAATCAAATGAAAACTAACAAAACATCATTTATAGTTAGTCTCAAAGGTGTTGATATTCTGCATATAAAATTTGAAGCTTTTTTTTCCTTCATAATCAATATGTTGTAATATTGTACCTTTAGGTCCAAATTCATCCACGTATCTACTCACTTTACTGTGTGTATAATACTGTGCTAGACACACTGATTAATAAGCTGCCTTCAAGGAGCTTATAGTCTAGTAAGGCAATAATCATTACAGCACCATGTGTGGGACAGAGCAGAGGCATGTACACAAGGGAAGACATGATTAACTTGATTAAAAATGGTAACAAACCATTACATAAAGGAGGTAACATCTGATCTTGCTCCTAAAGGGTAATTGGAAGTATCACAAAAGAATGGGCGAGAAAATAATTGTAGACACAAGGAATACCATGCGCAAAGACAGACACAAAGGTTTGAAGTATGTTCACTATGGCAGGGATGTAGCTGAGGAAGACTGGGACAGAAAGGACAGAAAATGAGGCAGATAATATGAAGTAGAGGGTGAGGGATAACAGCCATAGATGACTATGTTTTCTAAGCTGGGCAACTGCTTGAATAGTGAGAAGAAAAATGGAGGTAGAAAATAGAGAACTAAGCACTCCCTGGGCATGGGAACAGGATCGCAAAATATGTAAATGCCAGAAATGATGAGTTTTAGATACTCTGGTGATATCCAAGTAAGTAGGCAGAGGCATGACTTCGGAATGCAATTTGACAGTGCACACTGTATGCAGGGGAAAAAGAGTCCTAGAAGAAAAACATTAAAAGGTAGGCACAAAGAAGAAGAAAAATCCATGAAAGAGACAGAGAAGTAGTCAGAACTGTTTTGAGGAGAACCAGGGAATCATTTCAGAATCTACAGAGCAGAAATATCAGAGGAGCTGTTGGTCAACACTACCATCACCAAAGAGTTTAAAAGATGAGGAATGAAGAGGGCTCTAGGATGACAACTGAGAATTCACAGGTGATTCTGGAAAGAAGAATGAGGACAGAAAAGTGGGAGGGGAACCAACTGCATGGGTTGATATGTGAGACCAGGAAGGGAGGAAACGGTTAAGTACATATTACTCTTCTCGGTGCGTAAATTGTGAAGTGAAGGAGTGGCTGGAGATGAGAATGGAAGGTAGAGAGAAGCCAAATCAAAGTTCTAATCCTGTATCCCTTTGCCTTCATTACTTGCTTCATTACCCTCAACTACTGCCTTGAATTCCTGATCATTCCTCTACCAAAACTGTTATTTCCAAATATCACCAGTGAACTTTCAACTGCCAAACCCAGCGGCCTCTTCAATCGCCTTACTATGAATTTTCTGGTATTTACAAAAATCAAAGCAACACACTTGTATGTGTCAATATATGGGGGAGTGATGAACACCATAAAACTTTCACAGGAAATATAGATTATTGAAGTAACATTTTCCTGGGTTAAATAACTATTTTTTTTTTCATTTCACAGAAGTAAACACAGGAATACCAACATTTAAAAGTTCACATGTAAATGCATACACACATGTACTTATGGTTTCCACAGGAACCATATGTTGATTATCCTATTAGGTCTTTTCATAAAGGAGCATTAAATCACCATTTATGAAAATTTAATTTCAAACGTTGCCACATAGCCTTTCTAGTTTCTAGATGAAAGAATTGGCTCCTACAGTAATCACGCCATGATTTCTAAACACGATATGTGTTTCTTTTAGAAACGGACTTTAATATTAATCAAACAAACCACTAACAAGGTGTCATATAAATGGATGGAGATCTAGTTTAGACAGTCCTTTCACGTATTATCTCATTTGAGCATTGCCAAACTACAAGGTAAAGCTGGGAAAGTATCACTATTCCCATCTTATAGATGAGGAGGAACTGAAGCACAGAGGTAGCTATGCGACCAGAATCACAAAGCTGGATAGTGACAGGAACCACACATACCTCCACCCAGCCCTACTGGCCTAGGGCTCTTTCTACAGCCCAACGCTGCCATTGCATCTGGCCAAAACCAGGCCAGGTCATGCCCTCCAGAGCACTGCTCTCCTAAGGTGGAAGACAGAATACTTTCAAAGCCAGAGGGGAGTAAAGAATATTAAATGCCAGTATAAGATCAAGAGAGATGAGGACTAGCCTCTTCATGGTCTTCAACCATGTCAGGTACAGTCTTACCTCGGGAATTCTGCAGTCACTCTTTCTCTGTTTAGAATATTCTTTCCCCAGATAATGCTATGACTTCCTCCCTTACATCCTTCAGATTACTTAAATGTCACTTCCTCATTGAAACCCACCCTGGTCACTCGATCTAAAAGAGCAAGACCCTCTACTCTAAAACTACTTCTCCCCCTTCCCTGCCTTATTCTTCTCCTTTGTACTTGCCAGTATCACACACAAACACACAAACACACACACAATCATTTAATCTCTGTCACTTCCTTTAGGAAGTAAAATTCATGAGAGCAGGGATTTGACTGTCCGTTGTATTCACTGCATTATAACGAGCACCTTAAAATGTGCCTGACCATAGTAGGAGCACAAATATCTGTTGGATTAATAAATAAAGAAGTGAGAACTATGGAAAAGCTCTAGGATTGTAGGAAAAATAGTCATAACAGCTCAGGAATTTGTGAATAGAGACCAAAACTCAAGATGTTAAGCAGCGAATAGGTGGTGAAGAAGGAGGACCAGTTAGTAAGGGAATCTTTTTCTTATTATTGTGATAAAATGTACCATTTTAACCATTTTAATGTGTACAATTCATTTGGCATTAATTACATTCACAATGTTGTGCAGCCATCACCACTGTGTTTCCAAAGCATTTTCCTTACCCCAAACAGAAACTGAATACCCATCAAATACTCCCCGTTTCTCCCTTCCCACAACCCCTGGTAACCTCTAACCTAACTACTGTCTTTTTGAATTCAATTATTCTGGATGTTTTATGAAGGTGGAATCATACAATATTTGTCCTTTTGTATCTGGCTTCTTCTACTTAGCATAATATTTTCAAAGTTCATCATTCCTTTTTAATAACTTGGTAATATTCTGTTATATGATACACATTTTGTTTATCCATCCATCTGCTGATGGACACTAGAAGGCAATTTTTTCTGAGGTTTTTAAGTAGAACTTTTTTGAGATGTAAGATGACAGTTTAAGTTCCAAGACAGAAGCTGTGGAAGGAGGGCAACTGCTATACAAAAGAGGATAGTGTCAGCTTCCAGAAGGAAAGGCAAAAGGTGGTGAGAAAAAGAGCCCGGGGGGGAGTATTTTTCTATACCTTGGAAAGGAATAGGGGCATTTTCTGTTCCAAGTGAAGTATGAAGGAGAGTGTCTAAGCCTGAGAAATTCTAGAAGACAATTTGTACAAGGTCCCGACAAATGGCTCTGATCCTCAGTAAAGCAAGAGGAGACATGACAAGCCAAAGGAAGGGAAGCAGAAGTAGACTCAGGATTTGGGCTCCAAGAATGGAGATGACTTGAAAGAGTATTTCTGGGGAATGCAAGTAGCAGTGAGGGCCAATGTATTCATTCATTCAACAAATAATGTATTTATTTATGTATTCATTCATCGAACACATAATGAAAAGCTAAGCACTACTCTAGGTGTTTGGATGCAACAGTAAAAAATGTACCTCACACCCTACTTCCATGCAGCCTACATTCTAGTGATGTAAGAAATTTTTGCAGATCCAAACAGCACTATTTTGTCACTCCTCAAGCAGCCTTGGGTGCCATACAGGAAATAAGGTCAAGGGTTAGAGAGAGATATGTTGAGAGGAAAAGAATTTTACTATCTCTGTCACCTGGCTCAGTCATTCTACTCCAGGACTTGGCTTCATTCTACATGACACCTTCAGAAAACCCTGATGCCCCCGTTCCTTAGCACTCTCGCAACCATCTCATACCTGAATCTTAACCTCAGACATTCCTCAGTGTTCACAGCCTCCCATCTCTCCAGCTCTCTTACCCAACTATCCCTGGTGTACCTACCACACCAGTTCTTCTGCCTCATCCCAAACTCTTATTATGTCCCTTTCAGATCCCACATATTGTCATATCTTTTCTATCAAATATGGCCCATAACCTCAAAGCTCCTTTCCCCACCTTTGGTCATCCCCACCCAACAAAACAACAATTACATCTTTTTCACTTAAGTATATAAATCTTGTTTTAAAACTCCAGAGGCACATGCACAGCTATGTAGAATCAAGCTGCCAACAAACTGCTATTTACAGTGACCATGTTGGTGTCTCCCTTCTTCCATATTCTATAAGCTAATAATTCTATCTGTTGTTAAAAAGTCAGACAAAACATCAGAACACCAAGACGTCTCTCTCTTAGAATACTGCCAACAGTGACCTAACCAGTCTTCTTGCATTCACTCCTGTTTTATTCAGGTCAACTCTACAGACAAAAGCCACAGCCATCTCTTTAAGGATTCAAATCTGATCATTCTTAAAGTCTTCCAAGGATTTTGTATTGCCTCTCATGATAAAATCCAAACTCTGAGGAGATGCTAGCAAGATGGCGGCATAGTGAGGTGTGGAATTTAGTTTGTCTTCCAGGGTAGCTGATAAATAGCCAGGAATTCTATGGAACAACTACCAGGGGAACATCACTGAGCAGATACACAGCGTACACCAGTCTGAGACAGGTGGAACAGCTGAGATCCCACACAGAACTGTAAATCTCCCAAGCCACAGAGGCCAGCTCCCCTCTCCTATAGGCACAGCAGCCTGCTTCCCGAGGGAAAAAGAAACAGACCCTACTTGGAGCAAGTAGCTCAACCAAGCTCCAGTTGTGGAATTAATTAACAAATTCAGACTGCTGAAAACAGACTCCAAGCACAGATAAACCTGAAGTAAGAACTAAAAGAACAGGGAGTTTTTGCCTAGCAGAGGGGGGTGAAGCTAATGGAGGAAAAAAAAAAAAGAGGCTTTTTTAATTGTATAGCACAAAATACTGAAAAGATCTCAGCACCAAGAAAAGGGGGCACATATAGCCTGGGGACATACAGAGCCATATACCAACTCCATCTCTTGATTGGCAAATCTGGAGGACTGGGGTCTGGCTCTGAAAAGGCTTTTTTGCCCCATATTTTTCTTACTTCTTAACAGCTCGTTAGATAGAACTGGAACCACTCTCAGGCTTCAGCACTGCCCCACACAAGGGTTTGAGAGACAAAGTAACTAGTCAGGTGAATGGGGATAATTCCCTAAAGGGTGTATCTTCCCCAAGAAAGGGGGGAGGGGCCAGCTCAAGCAGTGACCCTCCTTCAGGGAATTCAGGATTCAGGGGCTGGAAACAGAAACAACCTAAGTCCACCTTCCTCAGCTTCTGTCTCAACCACACCACTGGCAGGGAGAGGCTGCTGAAAATTAAAGACACCACATCACTTTATGCTGTGGGAAACTGCAGGCTGAAATGTGCCAAAGGCTGGGCAGAATGGAAAAAACACAGAGTCTCCAGGCTTCATAGGAAAGTGTGGCAATCTACTGTTTCTAACCCTCAGGGAAACTTGATACTGCTTACACACTCCTCCTGAGACAAGGGCCGGTATCATCTGGGAAAATCTGACTGGAGTCAATCATATCTGAGGAGACTCTCCTCAAAAAAAAGGTTCCATATGAGCAGGGCAAGAACTGGAAAAACAACAGCTGAAAAATTTTGATCAGTTAAATAGAACCTATGCTAGATGTCTAGAGTAAGTTGAACTGAACGCCAAAGAACAGGCAGAGGACAAAGTCAACCCACAAGAAAACCCTAGGTAAAAGAGAGAAAGCGAGCTCCAGAATAAAGTAATTAAGGAAGTCAAATCCCTAGACAGCAGCAAAAATTAACAAGTCATACTAGAAAAATCAAGGTTATGGCCCAATCAAAGAAATAGACCAACATTTCATTTGAGATAAAAGAGTTGAAACAACTAATTCAGGATGTTTGAACAGACATGCAAAATCACAAGAAAAATTAATCAGCAAGTTGAGAGAAGACATGGCAAAAGACATGAAGGATATAAAGACAACACTGGGTGACCATAAAAAAGAAGTCAAAAGTTTTAAAAACAAATGGCGGAACTTATGGGAATGAAAGGCACAATAGAAAAGATGGGGGAAAAAAGAGGGGAAGACCTACAACAGCAAATCTGAAGAGGTAGAAGAAAGATTAGTGAACTGCAGGACAGGACATCTGAAATCCTACACACAAAAGAACAGATGGGGGAAAAATGGAAAAATGTAAGCAGGGTCTCAGGAAATTAAATGACAACATGAAGTGCATGAATATATGTGTTATGTGTGTTCCAAAAGGAGAAGAGAAGGGAAATGGGACAAAAAGACTAATGGAGGAAATAATCGCTGACAATTTCCCATCTCTTATGAAAGACATGAAATTACAAATCCAAGAAGCGAAGCATACCCCAAACAAAATAGATATAAACAGACCTACTCCAAGACACTTACTTATCAGACTGTCAAATGTCAAAAACAAAGAGAGAATTGTCTCTTTATCCATCACATACAAGGGAAGTTTGATAAGACTATTTGTGGATTTCTGAGCATAAATCATGGAGCTGAGAAGGAAGTGGTATTTAAGATTCTAAAAGACAAAAACTGCCAACCAAGAATTCTATACCCACCAAGACTGTCCTTCAAGGAGCTTAAAATATTTTCAAAGTTACTTGGAAGAATTTGTTACTAAGAGGCCAGCTCTACAAGAAATACTAATGGAAACACTAAAAACAGGAGAAAGCAGACTGGAGAAGAATGTAGAAATGAAGATGATTAGTAAAGTGCAAAAAATAAGATATGACATATAAAATCCAAAAGAAAAAATGTTAGACGAAAGTACAGCCTTTATTTACAGTTATAACATTAAATATTAATGGATTAAACCCCCCAATCAAGAGACATCCACAGACTGGCAGAATGGATTAAAAAACAGGACCCATCAATTTGCTGTCCACAAGGGACTCACTTTAGATCGAAGAACAAAAACAAACTGAAAGCAAAAGGTTGGAAAAAAGACAGATTAGGCAAACAACACGCAGAAAATAGCAAGGGTAACAGTACTAATATCTGACCAATTT
The DNA here is from genome assembly GCA_004026745.1 of Myrmecophaga tridactyla. NCBI lineage: Eukaryota > Metazoa > Chordata > Mammalia > Pilosa > Myrmecophagidae > Myrmecophaga > Myrmecophaga tridactyla. The sequence continues at coordinate 1,780 of PVIY010058114.1, read as the reverse complement.
AGACTTCAAATATAAAACAAAAGAGATGAAGAAAGACACTATGTATTAATAAAAGGAACAACTAATCAAGAAGACATAACAATCACAAATATTTATGCACCGAGCCAGAGTGCCCCAATATATATGAGGCAAACACTGATAACACTGAAGGAAGAAGTAGACAATCTCTACAATAATAGTTGGAGACTTCAATTCACCACTCTCATCAATGGATAGAACATCTAGACAGAAGATCAATAAGGAAACAGAGGTTTTGAATAATATGACAAATGAACTAGACTTAACAAACATTTACAGAACATTGCACCCTACAACTGCAGGATACACATTTTTTCTCAAGTGCTCATGGATCATTCTCAAGGATAGACCATATGCTGGGTCACAAAGTAAGACTCAAAAAATTTAAAAAGATAGAATTATACAAAACATTTTCCCAGATAATAATGAATGAAGTTGGAAATCTGGCAAAGGGCCAGAAAATTCATAAATATATGGAGGTTAAACAACACACTCTTTAAACAACTAGCGGGTCAAGGAAGAAATTACAAGAAAATAAGTAAATATCTTGATTCAAAAACCGAGGAATTAACTGTTCACCTGGAACAGGTACAGAAAGGAAGTACAGAAAAAACAGCAAACTAACTCCAAAGCAAACAGAAAGGAAAGAAATGAAGATTAGAGCAAAAATAAATGAAATGAAAATGTGAAAACTAAACAGAAAATTTAAAAAAAAAAGTTGTTCTTTAACCCCAATGAGAGGTATGGAAAGATCAAAGGTGATGGTGGAATTATACATAGAAGATAGGACTTAACAAACGAATATGAATGCTGAATCATTAAACTGATATCTCTTTTAGTCTCTGGTATTTTAGAGTAGCTATAAGCAAAAATCTAAAATTGAGAACTTGTAACCCATGTCAAATTCTGAAGTATATTCTACAACTAATTGTGGTGCTGGGCTTGGAAATTTATAGCTTTTTTGTATATATGTTTATCCTTCACAAAAAAAAGAAAGGAAAAAAAGTCAGTTGTGAAGATAAAAAAGTATTTAAGCCCTCTACCCTCCTATATTTTGGAGCAGCTAGAAGGAAAAATATGAGAGGATCATATGGTAGCCCATGACAAGCTCTGGGATCCGTCCTGTAACTACTTGTTGAAGAGAGCCTTGAAAACTATTGCTTTTTTTATTTCTTTGCTTTGTATATATGTTATACTATACAATAAAAAAAGTTTAAAAAAAAACCCTTCCCCCTAGATGGGAACGGGACAAGGAAGCCCTCTATCACCGTTATTATTCAACATTGTACTAGAAATTTGAGCTACAGCAATCAGGCAGGAAAAAGAAATAAAAGGTATCCAATAAGGAAACAAGGAAGTCAAACTTTCATTATTTGGAGGTAACTTGATACTATACTTGGAATATCCTGAGAAATCTACAAATATACTTGAACTAATAAACAAATTCAGCAAAGTGATAGGATACACGATTAGTGTGCAAAAATGAGTAACGTTTCTTTACCTAGCAATGACTTGATTGAAGAGAAAATGAAGGAAAAAATTCCATTCAAAATAGCAACTAAAATAATCAAGCATTTATGAATAAACATAATCAGGGATGTAGAGGTCGGCATGGTTTTGCTATTATGACCTTTGTAAATATAAATTAAGAGGCTTATAATATAGATTATAATATAGATTACAGGGGACCTAGAGCTACTCAGAAACTAAAGATGGGTGAATGGTTAGCTAATGAGGTTGAATTTAAATGTAAGGGAATAGA
>PVIY010058113.1:0-12594 GCA_004026745.1 Myrmecophaga tridactyla | reverse complement strand
TTCAAAGCACTCTTCAACAAGTAGTTACAGGACAGATCCCAGAGTTTGTCAAGGGCTAGCATACGATCCTCTCATATTTTTCCTCCTAGCTGCTCCAGAATATAGGAGGCTAGAGGGCTTAAATACTTTTTTATCATCACAATCGACTTTTTTTCCTTCTTTTTTTGGTGAAAAATAACATATAACATATACAAAAAAAACTATAAATTTCAAAGCACAGCATCACAATTAGTTGTAGAACATATTTCAGAGTTTGATGTAGGTTGCAATTCTACAATTTTAGGTTTTTACTTCTAGCTGCTCTAAAATACTGGACTCTAAAAGAGATATGAATTTATTGTTTCAGCATTCATTTTCATTTGTTAACTCCTGTCTTCTCTGTATAAGTCCACCATCACCTTTGATCTTTCCATCCCTTTTTTTAGGGGTGTTTGGACTATGGCAATTCTAAATTTTTCATATTGAAAGGGTCTGTCACTATTATGGGGAGGGAGATGGAACTATCTGATGTTCTGGAGAGGCTGGGCTAGGTTTCAGGACTTATTTGGACCAGGGACCCATCTGGAGGTTGTAGGTTTCTGGAAAGTTACTCAAGTACCTGGAACCCTTGTAGAATCTTATTCTTTGCCCTAGGTGTTCTTTAGGATTGGCTGGACTGGTCCTGGTTGGGGGTTGGCAGGAGTGCTGGTTTGAAAGGAAGTATGCCCCCTAGAAAAGCCATGTTTTAATCAAAATATCATTTTATAAAGGTAGAATAATCTCTATTCAATACTGTATGTTTGAAACTGTAATCAGATCATCTCCCTGGATGATGTGATTTAGTCAAGAGTGGTTATTAAATTGGATTAGCTGACATGTCTCCACCCATTTGGGTGGATCTTGATTGGTTTATTGGAGTCCTATAAAAGAGGAAATATTTTAGAGAATGAGAGATTCAGAGAGAGCAGAGAATGCTGCAGCACCATGAAGCAGAGAGTCCACCAGCCAGTGACCTTTGGAGATGAAGAAGGAAAACGCCTCCCGTGGAGCTTCATGAAATAGGAAGCCAGGAGAGAAAGCTAGCAGATGACGCCGTATTCGCCATGTGCCCTTCCAACTGAGAGAGAAGCCCTGACTGTGTTCGCCATGTGCTGTCTCACTTGAGAGAGAAACCCTGAACTTCATCGGCCTTCTTGAACCAAGGTATCTTTCCCTGGATGCCTTTGATTGGACATTGCTATGGACTTGTTTTAATTGGGACATTTTCTCGGCCTTAGAACTGTAAACTAGCAACTCATTAAATTCCCCTTGTTAAAAGCTGTTTCGTTTCTGGTATATTGCATTCTGGCAGCTAGCAAACTAGAACATCAGGTTATGATAGGTAGCAAGGTCTACCTGAACCTTGTATGAGAGCAACCTCCAGAGTACTCTCTCGACTCTATTTGAACTCTCTCTGCACTAATACTTTATTAGTTATACTTCTTTTCCCCCTTTTGGTTAGGATGGAATTGTTTATCCCACAGTGCCAGGACTGGATTCATCCCTGGGAGTCATCTCTCATGTTGCCAGGGAGACTTTCACCCCTGGATGTCATGTCCCATGTAGGAGGGAGGGCGATGATTTCACTTGCAGAATTGGGCTTAGAGAGACTGAGACCACATCTGAGCACAACAGAGGTCCTCCAGAAGTAACTCTCAGGCATGCCTATAGGTAGCCTAAGCTTCTCTGCTACCTAATAAGCTTCACAAAAGTAAGCCTCATCGTTGAGGGCTTGGTCTATTGATTTGGGTGTCCCTAAAGTTTGACGCAGTATCGGGATTCCCTGATGGTAAAGTTTAATAGTTCCATATTCTTTCTCCCATCCCTCAGGGGACTTTGCCAATACTTTTGATTATCTGCTTAATATACTCTAGGATATATCCAGGTATCACAATATTCTATACAGGATTAAAGGACCTCTTTCTTATTCTGGGGCTCCCTGTATTTCAGTTGTTCAAATGAAAGCTCAGTTTCTAACAGTGAGAAAATGGACAGTGGCAGAGGAGCCTCCTGCCGTGTCCTGACTCTGCATGTGCTGAAGGTCTTCCATGCCCTGCCCTCCTGGAGGACTATGACCGGGCTCCGGTGAGCCAGCAAGGCCCAGGGTCCTTCCTCTCCCCTGACCCTCCCTCCAGCCACTTCCTCAGAAGCTCCATGCTGGGGTCATGTGCTGACAGGCATTTGCTGTGTATGCTATATAGAGCCGGTTCATCCCAGCCTCAGGGCCTTCGGGGCCTTTGGATGGGATTTATGGGACAACAGAGCAGGCTGTTTTGGCTGGGGGTGGGGCAGAGGAACAGTGAGCACCACCCCCAAGTCCTTGGGGCCTTAGGGTGCCTTCGGAATGGGGGCTCAGCTGAGTCTGCTTTCTCTCCCTGATGGACTGAATGAGCCATTTGCTACGCATTTATCCTTTAATCCATTAGCTCCTCTGTGCTGAGTGGGCCCTGGAAGGCGTCCCTCTGTAGGAAGGGGAGGAGGGTAGGCTGCCTAGTGGCTTTCCCAGAGGGGCTGTCCTGCTGAGCTCTGAAGACCTCATGCCGAGATGGCTTTCCAGGAGGAGCTGAAAGGCTGCTCCAGAAGAGCTCAGCCATGTGCCCAGGCACCTGCTGACCTAGGGTCAGTGCCAGAGTTTGAACTTGGACAGATCTTAAGCTGAACAGTATCACATGATCAGTTTTCCAGATTAGGAAAGCGACTTGGTGGGTGGTTGCGTGACCAGCTAATTGGTGAGGGTAAGCCTGGTGGCAGGACACTTGGCACAGAGCAGGGCCCAAGAGGTGAACACCGTGACCTTCAAGACCTCAGTTGGGGCATTTCTGGAGAGCCGTGGTGGCCCTTGCCCTGCCCCTGTCCAGGAGCCATGGAGGTCCACAGTAATATCAGTGTCCTGGAGCCGTGGGCCCCAATTCGTTCCCTGGGAGTCTGCACAGCTTTGTGTGGCCCAAGTTGATGCGATGTTTCTGTTGACAAAGCCATGCTGGGCAGCAGGACTTGCTGACCCAGACACCCACTCCTGACAGCCGGCCTTGCTATCTGGGAAGCGTAGGCGAGCCCTGATGGGAGAGGCCTGCTACACGCGACCTGTTTCCCTCCAGCTTTGCTGCCACCCTGGTTCTTCCATGTCCAAATGCTAGGGCCACGTGTGGAGGACGTCTTGGCCCCCCGTACTGCTCATGCCCTCAGCCACTCCTAGCCATTCCTAGCCACTGTCCTGAGGCCCTGGTATTGGCGCCTTTCTAGCACTTAGTGTTGTGGCCAGTTTTCTGGTCTGCCTGTGGGTCTCCTTCCCATCTCAGCCACGAGGATGGCAGCCTCTCAGCACAGAGACTTGCTCGTCTGCCCGCTGCTGTGTCCTAAGTGGCTGAAACTATACCTGGGATATGGTGGGTACTGGGTAAATGGAAAAATAAGTGCATTTAAGAAAGTTTACTGTGTTATGCAAGATCTGTGTTGCCTTAGGATTGTTTCTTCTGAACATCTCGATTGAGTTACATAGCGTTCTAAAAATGAAACACGCATCTGTTTTGTGCCTTCTGTGTCCCAGGTTTTGGGTCCACGGGAGCTCGAGGGGCCTCAGGACCTGCCTGGGGGCTCCATCTCTGATCACACTCCTCAACTGCCAACTGGGGAGACACTTGGAGTCCGATTTTTTAGTGTCAGTCACTCATTTTAACTTAGGTCAGAACTTTTAAAGCTAATGCCTCTTATAATTTTTTTGTTTTTGTGATTCACTCTGCGTGCATTAAAATATTTAAAGATAAATTGCATGGGTGTTGGGTGACTGAAGGAGAGGATGGCGGCTGTGTGTGGAATGTGCGAGTCTCTTGGGGATGGACTGTCACAGTGAGGGCAGAGTCCCCAGGGCATAGACAGGAGTGGCTTGTGGCAGTGGCACATCAGGGACTGAGAGGTCTGAGGCCAGATGGGGTCTCTGTGGGTGTTTTGTGCCCTGTGGTGCCAGGGAGTGAGTGGAATGCCCAGTGGTCAGGAGCAGTGGGGAGTGCGCTCTAGGGGCGGGGATGTCTGAAGGAGGAAGGAGGAGAAATGATTTGGGACAGGCCATGGGAGCAAGGTTGCCCCCCACCCCCATTCCTGAGGCAGAGGCCGCCCCCGCTGGACCTGCCTCCTTTCATAGCGCACTGCCCTGGGAGGGGAGGTGCATGGAGTGGGGAGGAGGCAGCACAGCAGACATGCTGTGTCTGCCCTCAGCCCCTCCAAGGGTCCTCTGGGTCCTGCAGGGGTGGGCCCACTTCCTTTGTGTCCCAAGGCCGGTTAGCCAAGCACTGCTGCCCCTAGTCGAACCCACTCACTTGTCCTGACCTTGCTCACCTGTCCCAACTCTACTCAGCTGTCCTGACATCACTCACCTTTCCTGATCCATCTCACCTGTCCTGACCCACTGGGCCAACCCTCTCATGCATCCCTCCTGGGTTGGGCATCAGGCCCTGGCTCCAGGCCTCTGCACTGCCGCCTCCTCCACCTGCCCTGCCCTCTGCAGCAGCCCCTCCCCTCTCCCCACCCTTGCTCCAGGCATCACCCTGAGCGGCTTGCGGCTCCCACATGTGTTGTGCCACCTGGGAAGAGGTGGGCCTATCGGCCCACATCACAAGCACCCATGCAGGCAGGACCACATAGGTGTTCACTTGAGGGCTGCCCAGATTGAGCTGGATCCTTGGACCCCTGGCTCAGGCCACAGGAAGTAGCTGTGAGGAACTTCCCACGGGTGTGCTGCGTAGGTGCTGACAGAACACTCATCACTGGGCTCTGCAGACGTGGCTCCCGTCCCCACAGGTCTGCGGCCCCTAGTGCTGAGTGGGTGGTCGTGGCTGAGAGTGACATCGGCTGCCTTTTAGGAAAGAGCCTACCAGCCCTGCCTGCCCTGCCCGAGGCCTGATGGCAAGAGCTGCATGTTCAGTTCTTCCAGTCAAATGCCCAAGCTGAGGAAATTCCCGCTTCCTTTGAGGGAGAGAAGTACCTTAGGCAAAGGCAGATCTTACTGCTGGTTACATTTTCCTTTGTGCTTTGCCCTTCTGGGGGGTCTTTCTTAGTCAGAGGTACTACTTATTAACTCCATGGGGCCCTGTTGCCTGTCCTCACCTTCCCCAACCCTAGTCTGCTGTGCCACATGTTCCTGTCTTATGCGCTGTGTTCTGAGCTCTCCCAGCTGCATAGGGATCGCTGCTGCTGCATCCCAGCACCCCCGCACCCCAGGGTCCCCACACCCAAAACCCTGGCACCCAGTACTCCAGCCCCCAGCACTCCAGCACCCTAGCAACTTAGCATCCTAGCACCCAGTATCCTAGTACCCACTGTCCCAACACCCAGTACCTCAGTTCTCCAGTATCCCTACACCCTGGGACCCCTACACCCCAGCATCCAATGCCCCAACACCCCTGCACTCCAGGACTCCAAAACCCAGCACCCCAAAACCCCTATGCCTCAGCATCCGGCACCTGTTTCCCCTGTAAGATGCATCCTTAGTTTTTCTTTAGTCCTGATGGAATACTTTGGGATCCTACAAACAATGGCTCACACCATTTTGACAGTTTCTCTTAATTTTTCTAATTCTTTTGCCAAGATGTTATAGAAATAGTTTTGACTATGTAGCTCATTTGTTGTTGATTTTGTTATTAGTAATTTCAGGAGTGAAATGAATTTCATGTCTTTGAAAAGAAGTTTGTACAGTGATTTAAAAAGTGGCTGCTGGCTTAGGAGTTCTAAAGTTAATGTAGAGAAAACCCACTGCAGGTTTTCGTGTTGCTCCTCTGGATTTAGATCTCTGTGGGCCTGTGCTGCCCTGGCTGACGTGTGCTGGTGGTCCTTGAGGTGTGGGTGCTGCTGGGGAGCCTGATACAGTGCCTGGGCTAGGGCCTTCGGAGTGTTTGATTCACGTCTCTTTTATCCGGTTGGCTCTTGAGGGCCCCCTGGGCACTGTGCTGCATTTCCTCAGAAGGTTCTCCATCATGTGTATTTAACATGCCCCTGACCCAGACAGTGCTGTCTTCTTCTCAGAGAAGACCCTCTGACAGTGATTCCAGCTGGGCACTATCACCCCTGCCAGGTGCCCTCCCCAAGCCCCCCTCCCCCCACCTCCAGGGCCTGTGGGTGTGGGGGGCTGGGGAGGGCACCTCTGTCCTTTTCTAGGTGGCACAAGCACATTGGGGAGGCTCCCGGGAAGCAGTTTTGTGTGTCAGAGACCTCCTCTGGTGAGTGGTTTGGACAGGGCTGAGAGGGGGCATTGACTCAGCCTTCAGGACCTTAGTGGGGCCCTGGGGCCACTGGTGGCCACTTTGCTTGGAGACAGGAGTGGGAGACTAGGCACCTGGCAACACCTTGACAAGGTGGTTTCATGCTCCTGACTCTAGTGATTGAACAGTGGGTTCTGGATTGTGTGTCTTCGTTTTTTTAATTCTGTTTTCTAGCATTTAGTTTTTATTGTGTTTTACAAAAGTATATGTCTGCAATAGCTTGGAAATAGAAAGCAAACAAATGTCCCTGCTCCCCTGAGTGGAGGGCCTCTCAGGACGTAGGGTCTGCTCCAGGGTACAGCACGGGGTGGGAAGGGCATTAGTTTTGTAGGGTCTGCTGGGACCCCAGTGCCAGCCACCACTCAGCAGCCTCAGCAAAGTGGAGGCAGCGCTTCATGAGGCTCTTTTGAAGTGCTTAGCTCTTAGGGGCAAGCAAGTAATGTTTTGTTTCTTCCCTTCCTCTGCTTCTGTTCTCCTGCACATTCTGCACTCTGGCCTTTCTGCCTCTGCTGGACGCTGCTCTGTATATATGCGGGGAAAGGGGCTATGAGCCTTTCTGGTCTGTCCCGGGACTGCTGTCCACTGGCTGGGGCTTACTGCTCCAGATCCCAGGTATGACCAGACTACTGTCCTAATGGTTTGATGCATCTACCATTTCCATGACATCTACCACCGCAGATTCGGGGTCTGCAGGGGGCTCCATGGAAGGTAGGTCGGTGTCCTAACCGGAACCCTGTACCTGCCTTCTCTTTGCTGTAGCTGTTCCAATGCTGCTGCCGCCGTCAGAGCAAGCCCTGACTGAACTGCTGGCCTGCAAGGAGGAGGAGTGGAGGGCGCTGCAGGCGCACTGCTCCCAGCTGCAGGAGGCTGCGCTGCAGGATGCACAGGGCCAGCTGGAGGAGGCGCGGCGCAAGCTCCAGCGGCTGCAGGAGGACTTCCTCTACAACCTGCAGGTGCTGGAGGAGCGGGACCGTGAGCTGGAACGCTACGATGCCGCCTTCGCCCGGGCCCAGAGGCTGGATGAGGCCCGGCAGGCGGAGGTGAGCGAGCTCAAGGTCCAGGCAGCAAAGCTGAAGCAGGCACTGGCCGTCAAGGCCGGGCGGGTGGAGGAGCTGCAGCAGCAACAGCAGCTCATGTTGCAGGAGCATCGCCTGCAGCTGGAGCGTGTACACAGGTGAGGGTGCCCCAGCATGGTCGCAGGCTGGGTGGTGACTCAGGCACCACAGGCCCGAGCAAGTGTTTGTTGAATACAGGTAGATAAGCCATGCCACTGGGTGGCTTTTTCTGGGTTCCAGTATGACTCTGAAACCACTGGAGATTGCTTTAAATATTTGAAATTCTTTTCATTAATTGCCAGTATATAGTATTTTGATAAAACATATTTGAGCCTACCTAATGGCTTGAAACATAATAATTTCAAAACTGAATGAGCTGATTTTATGCAAATAAGCTCAAGCCCCTCGAGTGCTTATCTGCATGCTCACTGCCCATTAGATGGCCCCGTGAGCTCCTATGGGCCCGAGGCCGGGAGCACCTTCCCTGGTACTTGAGGCTGGGCTGGTGGGGTCCTTATAGGACAGTTGGATGATGGGAGCTACCGGGGGAAGTCCAACGTTTCCTCTTTTCTGACTTCAGAAGTAGTGTATGTTCACTGTGTCACAGATTGATACTTAGAGCGGATCTTTCTGGTAGCTTTTTTTCTTCTGTATGTGATGTGTCTACATGAAAACATGAAAGTAAGAGCATGCTGCAGATTTTTTCATGAATAAAATCCTGAATATTTTTTCATATAGTTCCATATTCTAATGTATGGAGCATATTTAAGCAATTTTTAAAAACTTTTTCTTATTGCATAACATAACATATATACGAAGCAAAGAAAGAGAAAAGCAATAGTTTTCAAAGCACTCTTCAACAGCTAGTTACAGGACAGATTCCAGAGTTTGTCTTGGGCTACCATACCGTCCTCTCAGATTTTTCCTTCTAGCTGTTCCAGAATATAGGAGGCTAGAGGGAATAAATATGTTTTAATCATCACAATAGACTTTTTGTGTGTGTGAAAAATAATATATACACAAAAAAGCAATAAATTTCAAAGCGCAGCAGAAGAATTAGTTGTTGAACATATTTCAGAGTTTGGTATGTGTATTAGTTAGGGTTCTCTAGAGAAACAGAGTCAGCAGGGAACAACTTGCAAATATAAAATTTATAAAAGTGTCTCACGTGACCGTGGGAACGCAGAGTCCAAAATTCGCAGGGCAGGCTGTGAAGCTGACGACTCCGATGGAGGGTCTGGATGAACTCCACAGGAGAGGCTCGCCAGCTGAAGCAGGAAGAGAGCCTGTGTCTTCTGAATCCTCCTTAAAAGCATTCCAGTGATTAGACTGAGCATCACTCATTGCAGAAGACATTTGTAATTTGGCTGATTACAAATGGAATCAACTGTGGATGCAGCTGACATGATCATGATTTAATTCTATGAAATGTCCTCATTGCAGTAGACAGGCCAGCACACACCTCTTTGCAATAGACAACCCAACCAGACAAACAGGTACCACCACTTGGCCACGTTGACACATGAACCTGACATGACAGTATGGGTTACAATTCCTCAATTTTAGGTTTTTACTTCTGGCTGCTCTAAGATACTGGAGACTAAAAGAAATATCAATTTAATGATTCAGCAACCATATTTGCTTGTTAAACCCTGCCTTCTCTGTATAACTCCACCATCACCTTTGATCTTTCTATCCCAGTCTTTAGAGGTATTTTGGATGTGGCCATTCTAACTTTTTCATTTTGAAAGCGTCTGTCAGTAATGTGGGGTAAGGAGATGGAACTAGCTGATGTTCTGGAGAGGCTGGGCCCTCTAGGTTTCAGAATTAATCTGGTCCAGGGACCCATCTGGAGGTTGTAGTTTTCTAGGAAGTTACTCTAGTGCATGGAACCTTTGGAGAATCTTATATAACGCCCTAGGAGATTGGCTGGAATGCTTTTGGTTGGGGTTTGTCAAGTTATGATAGGTAGCAAGTTCTAACTGAAGCTTGTGAAAGAGTGATCTCCAGAGTAGCCTCTCGATTCTATTTGAACTCTCTCAGCCACTGATACCTTATTAGTTACATTTCTTTCCCCCCTTTGGTCAGGATGGAATTGTTGGTCCCATAGTGCCAGGGCCAGGCTCATCCCTGGGAGTCATCTCCTACTCTGCCAGGGAGACTTTCACTCCGGTTGTCATGTCCAGTGTAGGGGGGAGAGCAATGACTTAACTTAAGCAATTCTTTTTTCACTTAAGCAATTTTTAATACCACAAAGTAATATATCACCAGGGTAGAAAATCAGATGTATAGAAAATGGCAAGATGGAAAGTAGAAGCCATGGGAGGGCCTGTGTACGCTTCCCAGGAGTCGCCATTCCTTATCTTGTTTCATGGGGCAGGAGTAAACTCACTCCACTCTGCTTTGCCATCTTTTCAGAAGTCCCCAAGCTCCGTTTCTAATTCTAGTTCTCTTGCCGTTTCCACCACAGCTAACTTACTTCCTCCACTGAAACCTTGAACCCCTCAAAGTCATCCTCAAGGGTTGGAATCAACTTCTGCTAAACTCCCATGAGTGTTCATATTTTGGCCCTCTCCCATGAATCAGTAATGTTCTTAATGGCATTTAGAATGGGGAATCCTTTCCAGAAGGTTTTCAATTGACTTTGCCCATTTCCATCAGAGAAATCACTATCTATGACAGCTATAGCCTTAAGAAATGTATTTCTTAAAGAATTAGACTTGGAAGTTGAAATGACTCCTTGGTCCATGGGCTGCAGAATGAATTTTGTTTTAGCAGGCATGAAAACAACATGAATTTCATTGTACATCTCCATCAGAGCTTTTGGATGACCAGATGCATTGTCAGTGAGCAGTCATATGTTAAAAGGAATTTTTTTTTGAGCCAGTGGATTTGAACAGTAGTTTAAAGTATTCAGTAAACAATGTTGTAAACAGGTGTGCTGACGTCCAGGCTTTGTTGTTCCATTTACAGAGCATAGGCAGAGTATAGTTAGCATAATTCTTTTGGGCTCTGGGATTTTCGAATCATTGGTAAGGACTGGCTTCAATTTAAAGTCACTGGCTGCATTAGCCCCTAACAAGGTAGAGTCAGTCTTTCCTTTGAAGCTTTCAGGCCAGGCATTGAGTTCTCTCTAGCTATGGAAGTCCTAAATTGCATCTTCCAATATAAGACTGTTTTGTCAACATTGAACATCCTTCCTTTCATGTAGCCACCTTCATCAATTATCTAAGCTAGATCTTCTGAATAACCTGCTACATCTTCTACAGCATCATTTATTGATTCAACTTGCACTTTTGTTACGGAGATGGCGTCTTTCCTTAAACCTCCTAAACTAACCTTCACTAGTTTCAAACTTCTGCAGCTTCCTCACCTCTCAGCCTTCATAGAATTGAAGAGAATTAGGGCCTTTCTGGGTTAGGCTTTGGTTTAAGGGAATGTTGTGGCTGGTTTCTTCTCTCCAGACCACTTAAGCAATTTTTAATTGCTCCAAACCATTAAAAATTTACCCATGTCAGCAATAGGGCTGTTTTGCTTTCTGATCATTTGTGTGCTACTGGAGTAGCACTTTTAATTTCCGTCAAGGACTTTTCCTTTACACTCAGAACTTGGCTAACTGTTTGACACAAGAGGCCTTGCTTTTGGCTTGTCTCAGCTGTTCTCACTAAGCTTAATCATGTCTAACTTTTGATTTAAAGTGAGAGACGTGTGACTCTTGCTGAGAGGCTATCGTAGGATTATTAACTGGCCTAATTTCAGTATTGTTGCGTCTCAGGGACTAGGGAGGCCCAAGGAGAAGGAGAGAGATGAGGAAAGGGCCAGTGGGTGGAGCCGCCAGAACATGCAGAGCATTTATTGATTAAGTTCGTCGCCTGATATGGGCACAGTTCATAGTGCCCCAAACAATTACAATAGTAACATTGAAGATCACAGATCACCATAGCAGATATAATAATATTGAAAAAGTTTTAAATATTGCAAAAATTACCAAAACGTGACACAGATACATGAAGTGAGCGCGTGCTGTTGGGAAAACGGTCACTGCCCATAGGCTTGGGTGACACATTGTTCCACAAACATCAGTTTGTAAGAATCGCAACATCAATACAGTAAAGCAAAGCACAATGAAACGAGGTATCCCTGTATTTTGTGAAGTGTCTCCTCAAAACTTCTGCCTGTTCTTTTTTTTTTTTTTTTTTTTGCAAAACTTGGGGACTTTTCAGCCATCATTTCTTCAAATACTTTTTCTGTGCCACACTCTATCCTTTCTTGCTAGGACTCCGATGACATGAATGTTAGATGTTTTGTTATTGTCCCACAGTACTCCGTTCTTTTTTTTTTTTTTTCTAGTCCATATTCTCTGTTGTTCAGACTGGGTGATTTCTATTGTTCTCTCTTTACATTTACCAATTCTTTCCTTTGAGCCCATCTGGTGAGTTTTTAATTTTAGTTGTTGTATTTTTCAGTTTGCAAATTTTCATTGGTTCTTTGTTATATCTTCTTTTTTCTTTGCTGAGATTTTCTAGTTTTCCGAGGGCACTAAATTGCTTATTGAAGCACTATTACAATGGTTGCTTTAAAATTCTTGCCAGATAATTCCAACATCTGAATTTAGTTTTGGCATCTGTTGATTTAGTTTTTTCCTCATCTAGTTTTGGCATCTGTTGATTGTCTTGTCTCATTCAAGTTGAGGTTTTCTTTGTTCTTTGTATGATGAATCATTTTCATTTTTAAATATTTTTATTGAGACATCTTCACACACATGGTATACAATCAGTGGCTCACAATGTCATCACATAGTTGTGTATTCATCACCATGGTGATCATTTTAGAGCATTTCCCTCACTCCAGAAAAATAAATTTAAAAAAACCTCATACATACCATACACTTTACCCCTCCTTTTCATTGAACGCTAGTATTGCCATCTACCCAATTTATTTTACCCTTTGTCCCCCCTATTATTTATTTATTTATCCATATTTTTTAATTCATCTGTCCTTACCCTGGATAAAAGGAGCATCAGACACGTGGTTTTCACAATCACACAGTCACATTGTAAACGTTATATCTTGATATTGTAAGAATTCGAGAGTTTTGTCAGCAAAGGAGGACTCCAAGAGACGTTCTCTCATGCAACACACAAGGGGTTTATTTTCCACACATGCGTGGGGCTCACTGAACACGCAGGAACAGAGAGCCCCGAGCCTGGGTTTGGGGGAAGCTTTTAAGGGGTAGGATGAGGGGGGTGAGGGTCGAACATGGGTCACAG
>PVIY010058112.1:0-12592 GCA_004026745.1 Myrmecophaga tridactyla | reverse complement strand
CCTGGATGGTCCGCGAAGAGCAACAGTTCAGGAAAAGTGAAAAGTCACATTTCCACCGTGCACAGCAATCCCTAAGGGGAGAAGAACCTATTCACAGGTGTCCTGTGTCAGCTAAATGACATGCGTTAGGAGCCAGGTTAGGTGTTAGGTCAGGGGTTGGGGAGGATGATGTCAAAAGAGAAATGTCCAGGGAATTCCAAAGCCCTCTGTTGTCCATAAGTCGGTCAGATGCATTTCCTTAAAATCCAGATTTCTAGCAGACTGATACATAGAATTTTGTACCTATATTCCCCGTAAAATATGAAGAACGTGAAGGACACATCAGAATGTGTCTTGAGCTGCTTTAATTTTGCCCAAGGCCATTTAATATGTAGTTCAAAAAACATGCTTTAATAAGTACTTCAAAAGCTTAGAGGCCTTTAGTTAATTTTCAACATCATGTCAGCTACGTTTGTTTTGATGCTCTGCATCCTGGACCAGGGATGCTGCTCTAGATTCAGAAACCTGCACAGAGTAGTTGATCTGCATTTCCTCCACATGTCTTCCTCCAGGTAGAAGGGGCCTGACAAGGAAACCCTCACCGCCAGGGCCAACACTGCTCCGAAACCCTCCTGAGCTGAGATAACCAGAGTGAGCGCTTTAGCCGGAGCCAGACATCTGTGTGATTCTCAGCCCCGTTGTCACTTGGTTTCCTTGTTGTTTGAAATGCACTGCTGTAATTCACTCCGGGGCTCGGGTCCTTCCGCTCGCTCTGGTCTTTGAGTATCGAATCGTCGTCACTCCTGGCTGCGGACACAGTCCCTGCAGAGAAATAAGTCTTTTTCTAAAGACTGGGGAAAGTGTGCTGCTGAGTTATTGGATATTTTTAAAGAGAGGTTATATCTGTTTTTGTTTGTTGAATTGACCCTCGAGACGTTAGTATCCTTTGTCATAAGAGTGGAATGGATGAGTTTACTAAGATTTGGCAAGACAGAAAACTTGGGTGAGTTTGGAGCTTAATTCCTCTTGTTGTTTTTAACATTTTAAAAGACTCAGCTCAGGTGTTGTTTTGAGGGGCTTGTCACCCTCTCGTAATTCATCAGCTTAGGAAAACAAATGCAAATGTCTGGTAAATTGAAACAAAAATAAAAATAGAAAAAAAAAACCTACCAAATTATGCTGGACATTTGCTTTGTAGTAAAAGACATCACCTGGAGAGGCTTCTGCTGCGGAAGGCGTCCAGCCAGGCCCGGCTGGGGACGCGGCCCCTGTGAAGGGGTGCGGAAGGGGTGCAGAAGGGGTGCTGGTGGGCGTGGATGTCAGTGTCAGCTGGCAGGGACAGCAGCCACCCCACGCTTCTGAGGCTGTGGCTCGGCCCTCAAGGGTGACAGGACGTGAGAGCACCCCGCCGTCCTGAGAAAATCAGCTGCAAGCGCTCTGCCATCCAGGCTGTGCCAAAGGCTCAGCTGTGAAAAATAACATTTTTGGAGTATCCCGTGGGATTTCAACTCTCAAAGCTTGCTTCTCGGACCACAGCACACAGCCCTGACAAATCCAAGTCTGCATCTCGGCAAGACCCCTAGGCGATTCTTCCACACGCTGAAGTTCTGGAAGCCGGCTCCAAAGAATGTGCAGCCTCTGCATTCTAGATCAGGGTGCTGTGAACTTGGTTTTTGAGGCATTGCTCCCCTGAGGGACGTTAGGCGAAGCAGCCTCAGGAATCCATGATTGCACTTGCTGTAAAAATACAAAGAAGGCTGTACCCGAAATCACTGTTAACTCTTTTACATGAGACCCCTCCTAGTGAAAAATTTCTCTTGGGTCTCAGTGTGCAGAGAATGTCTCATGGATACCATGCATCTTACAACATTCTCTCTCTTCCTTTGTGCCTGGACTTACAAGAAGCCCAGAGCCAATTTGGAGTCCATGTCTGGCAACTCTGCTGAGCGTGTGCCTTTCGTTTTTCCTTTCCTAACCTGTTTTTCTGTCCCCTTCTTCTTACTCACACACACCCTTCTTTTATTACTTAATTCCTTCTATCTTGAATGTAGTTCTGTAAATACCCTCCATATTTTTTTTCTAGAACCAGAGGCGGGAAAACATTACTAAACTAACTAACGCTTTAAGGAAAACTTAAATAATCTCTTCTGATGGTAATGTTTCCTCACTGATAAAGGAAGTGGTTGTGATCGTTTTCAAGGAACTGCTTGTCCAATTTCTCAACCCCAGCACTGATCCTTCACCTACGCAGTGGCAGCTGTCCTGAGAGCTGGGGAGACCGTGCACCAAGGCCCCTGGGATCTGTGAGCACTAGTTCTTCTGTCATCTGAGAATCGATGCTGATTTTTGCTATGTCGTTAGTGTTTGTCTGAAAGTTGTTTCTTTTCATTTAGAACACCCCTGTCTTCCCAATATATGTTATTTCATCTCCACAAAATCTAGCCCTCAGTATCTCAGTTGTGTAAACAGTGGCCATGAGGTGTTTGCGTGCCTGACACAGCTACAAATAATTTCTCATCAATAACTTTGAGAATATAGGTAAAATGTACATTTTCCTGGACAAAAGAATGAACTTCTGAAGGTAATTCAAGAAGAAAAAAGAAAACCTGAGTGGATGTATAATCATTAAAGCTATGAAATAGTAATTTAAAAATGTATTCTCCCAACAACCACTAGATCATCTGGTTTTGCAAGTGAGCTCTCCTAAACTTTCAGAACAGAAAAATCTCAATCTTAAACAAATGTCTCCAGAGAAAAAAAAAAAGAGAAAAATCTCCCCAATTCAGTGGAATATACATAACGTTGGTATTTGAGCCCGACCAGTACAATACAGGAAAAAATACAGAGTTCTATCACATTCAAATGAAAATCATGAACAAGGGGAACTTGTGGTTTCAGCTCTGACATGTGAAGACTTTGGAAGTCACAACTCTGTCCTTACAACAGGAGAAGTCAGAACAACTGAAAATCAACGTCCTTCCTTGAGAAGTCAGAGAACTGAAGTGCCAGGGCAAAGTGCCACCCGAGTTCTGGAGAGACAGGTGAGTCCAGTCACAGCACTGATCTGCTTACCTGGGATGGAAGCTTCTAGAGCCCTAAACTGGCAGGAACACTTAAATGGTGATTGTGACAAGTTGCTGAAGGCTGAGTATCACTAGCATGAGAATGACAAAAGTCCTGGGAACTTTAGTCGTGGAAGGACCCCAACATTCTCATGGGCTTTCTCTCAGGAACCCACTGGTTCTCAAGATGTGGAGCCAAGAAAGACCCCCTCCTAGCCCCAGTAGCAGGGGGAGAGGGAGCACAACCCTTATGAATCAACCCTTCTAATAACACAGACCTACTGTCCAGGGAAAAGGACTTTGCCAGAACACAATTCCAAAGCCTTATCCGAGCTGGGGAAAGAGCATTCCACCCGCTTTGCCCTCTCCAGCCTTTGAGACTCACCTACAGGAAAACAAACACACACAGTCAAAAGGGTTCAGGGCTTCCATGAAACAGATTAAGAATACTGCAGCCAGGAAGGGGAACAGACGTTGGGGGCTATGGAAGCTATGCCGGAGGAGCAGGTGCAGAAATACCTGTGAGGTCATACCCTGCACCACGGGCCACAATAAACTGAGACTCAGAAGATTCTAGAGTGTGCCCCGCACCCCCACCCCACCCCCATACCAACGCGCCTCCTGTGTAAGTAGAGGGAAAATGCTGCAGACACAGGTGACCAGAGGAAAGAAAAACTGACCCCTGGAGGAAGGACAGAAACACTGTGAAGCCCCCCAAAAGACTAAGACAATCAGAAGATTCTAGGGTGCTCCCCCCCTCCCCCACACCCCACCACACCAACAAGCCTCTGGTGTAGTAACAGTGCATCACAGCCAGAAGAGCCGTGAGAGTCAGACCCTGGCTCAGGAGCAATACAAAGAGAAGCCCCAAACCCAAAGGAGGAAACACAACCGAGCACACCAGGGGAGCCTGAAGCGTCTCAGGCCTATAAATACAACTAACATTAAACATAGCCCAATCTCTAACCAGATTATTATAAATCCTCATAGTAGAGGCCTATTTACCTCAGTTCCTATTACACAGTACAACATGTCTGGTTTTTAACATAAAATTACAAGCATGCCAAAATGCCAGAAAAATTACAGTCTTAAGAAGCAAAGCAATCTTAATTTTCAGACTCAGATGTAACATAGATGTGAGCTAGCAGACAGGGAATTTAAACTAACTATGATTAATATGCTAAAGGTTCTAATGGGAAAAGTACAGAGCATACAAGAACAGATGGATAATGTAAAGGGATGGAAACTCTAAGAAATATTCAAAAGGAAATGCTAGAAATCAAAATCACAGTAACAAATTAATAATGCTTTTAACAAGCTTATCAGTAGACTTGACATGGCTGAGGAAAGAATTAGTGAGCTTAAAAGACAGGCAAATAGAAATTGCAAAGCTGAAAGCAAAGAGAAAAAGAAATGGAAAAGGAAAAAACAACACACAAACCAAAACCCAGCTCAGAACATCCAAGAATTATGAACAATATCAAAAAGTGAACATAAACATAACTGGAAAACAAGGAGAGTTAAGAAACAACAGAGTGATAAGAATATTTGAAGTAATAACGGTGACAAAGTTTCCAAAGTTAATGATACACCAAACCATACACTAGAGAAGCTCACAGACCAACAAACAGTATAAATATTAAAAAATAAGTTAAAATACACACACACACACACACACACACACACACACACCCCTCTTTAGGCATATTCAAACTTCAGAAAACTATACAAAAAGCAAGTATGTTGAAGAAAGCCAGAGGGAAAAGCAAACATCTTAAAATAGGGGAACTTGGGTAAGAATTACAGCATATTTTTTATCCAAAACAATGTAAATAATGGAGTGGGGTGAAATCTTTAAAATATTGAAAGGAAAACAACAACAACCTATAATTCTATAGACAGTGCAATCATCTTTTAAAACCGGAGTAATAGACTTCACTGGATAAACACAAACTTGGGGAATTTATCTTTCCCTCCAAGAATGCTACATGAAGTT
Organism: Myrmecophaga tridactyla; assembly: GCA_004026745.1. NCBI lineage: Eukaryota > Metazoa > Chordata > Mammalia > Pilosa > Myrmecophagidae > Myrmecophaga > Myrmecophaga tridactyla. The sequence continues at coordinate 7,555 of PVIY010058112.1, read as the reverse complement.
TTCAGGAAGAAGAAAAATGAGAATGTCAGAAAATATGATATACATAAAGAAATAAAGCATCAAAGAAGGAATAAATGAAGACAAAATAAAACATTTTTTCTTCTCCTAATTGATCTATAATTTAACTCTATGTTAAAGCCATATGACAACGTATCAGGTGATTATTACATATGTATAAGTAAAATGAATGACAGGTATATCACAAGAAGCAGTAGGTTGATTTAGGAATATTCTGCCATAAAGTTTCTGCATTTTGTGAAGTGCTATAGTGTTAGTTGAAGGTGAATTTAGATTATTTTAAAATGAATGTTGTAAAATGTAGGACAGTCACTAAAATCTTTTTAGAAGATGCATAAATGATCTATAAAGAGAGGAGATAAAATCAAATCATATAAAATGATCAATTATAACTAAAGATGTCAGAAAAAGACAGGGAAAGTGAAACAGAGTAAATGTCATGAATAGAAACATTGCCAATATGGTAAATTTTAACTCAGTGATCTCAATAACCACTTTAATATGAAAGGTCTAACCATACAAATTAAAAAACAGATTGCCAGAGTCAATAAAATAATAAGACCCAACTATAGGTTGTCTATAAGAAAACCATTTTATATATAAAGAAAAAGCAGACCGCAGAACAAGGAAAGCATCAGGGATGAAGATAGGCACTGAGTAATCCTAAAGGTATATGCACCTAACAACAGAGCCTCAAGCCATGAGACAGAAACCTGGTAGGATTTCAAGAAGTAGCAAATCCACTCCTATAGTTGGAGACGACAAGACTCCTCTGCCAGTAATTAATTGATGAAAGAGACAGAAAATCAGCCAGGATATAGATGATCTGATTAGCACTCTCAGTGAATTTGATCTTGCTGACATTTTTAGACTGCTCCATCCAACAACAGAACACCCATTCTTCTCAAGCTGATGTGAGGCATCCACCAAGATAGGCCAAATCAGGGCCATAAAACACATTGTAACACATCTGAAAGTATAGAAAATGTACCAAGTATGTTCTTACATCACAGTGGAATTAAACTTGAAATAAATATCAGAAATATAGTTAGAAATTTTCAAATATTTGAAAATTAAACAAGATGATTCTAAACAACCCATGAGGCAAAGAAGTCTCAAGAGATAGAGCAAAATATTTTGAATTACATGAAAATGAAAATAAAACTTTCTAAAATTCATGACATGGAACTAAAGAGTGTTTTCCAGGAAATTTATAGCATCAAATGCGTATATTAGAAAGGCAAAACATCAAAAATCAGTAACATAAACTCCCACCTTTACCAACCAGAGAAAGAAGAGCAATACAACCCTAAAGGAAACAGAAGAAGGGAATGCTAAAAATTAGAACAGAAATAAATAGAATTGAATGGAAAAAATAGAGATACTCAATGAAACCAGAAGCTGTTTCCTTGACAAGTTCAATAAGACTACTAAGTCTCTAGCTAGACTAACAAAGGAAAACAGAGAGAGAGAAACAAATCACCATTATCAGAATGTAAGGAGGGGTCATCTTTACTGAGACCATGAACAATAAAAAAATAATAAAGGAATCCTGTGAACAACTCTATTCTCACAAATTTGTTAATGTAACTAAAAGATACAAACTACCCAAACTCACTCAATGAGAAATAGATAACCTGAATAGCGCTACATCTGTTAAAAGCCTTCTCTAAAAGAAATCCCAGATGGATTCACTGGTGAATTCTATCAAAAAGTTGTGGAAGACAAAATACAAGTTCTCCACTCTCTTTTTTTTAATATTTGTATTGATAAATCTTAACATGCAAACATTCCATACATGGTGTACAGTCAATAGCTCACAGTATTATCACATAGTAGTAGCCTCATCACCATGATCATTTTTAGAACATTTGCATCACTCCAGAAAAAGAACTAAAAATAAAAAATTAATGCATCCCATACTCCTTAACCCTCCCTCTCATTGACCACTAATATTTCAATCTACTCAATTTATTTTATCCCTTCTCCTCCATATTATTTATTTATTATCCATTTTTTTATTCGCCTGTCCATACCCTGGATAAAAGGAATATCAAACATAAGGTTTTCACAATCACACAGTCACACTGTAAAAGCTATCATCTTCAGGAATCAAGGCTACTGGAGCACAACTCAACAGTTTCAGGTACTTCTTTCCAAACACTTCACTACACCATAAATTAAAAAGAGATATCTATATAATGCATTAGAATAACCTCCAGGATAACCTCTCAACTCTTTGAAATCTCTCAGCCACTGAGACTTTATTTTGTCTCATTTCTCTCTTCCCTCTTTTGTCAAGAAGGCTTTCTCTGTCCTATGATGCCAGGTCCTGATGAATCCCAGCAGTTCTGTCCCACATTGCCAGGGAGATTTACACCCCTGGGAGTCATGTCCCATGTAATGGGGAGAGCAGTGAGTTCTCCTACCGAGTTAACTTAGAGAGAGAGGCCACATCTGAACCACAAAAGAAGTTCTCTGGAGGTGACTCTTAGGCATGATTTCAAATATGCTTAGCCTGTCCTTGGCAGGAATAAGTTTCATAAGGGTGAACCCCAAGACTGAGGGCTCAGCCTATTGATTTGGTTGTTTCCACTGTGAGACTATCAGAAATTCTCCAAATGAGGAAGTTGAATATTTCCCCCTTTCTCCCCAGCCCCCAAAGGGGGCTTTGCAAATACTTTTTTATTCACTGCCCTAATTACTCTAGGACATATTGGGGCATCACATTAACCTGGACAAACCAACAAGATCTCATGCCTTATTCAAGATTCCATGTACTTATGGTGTTCAACTAAACTGACCCTACAAGTTAAATTAGGTAGTGCACCACCTAAAGTATAAATTTTCTACCAACTAAACATCTATCCCTTTGGTCTCACACAGAAGTTGTAGTTTAAAAATATGGACGATACCATCGTTTCCCCTGATTTACCTTAGTCCTATCCAGATCAGCTTCATTCATATTTCTACTCGAAGTCTGATCCCTTTTTCAACTTTTTAAACAGTTCCAGTATGGGGTAGTGCTGACTTTCAGGGCTTCAGAGCTCTAACTCTGAGTCTCAGGTGTCATATAAATACCCAAACTTTCTGGTAACAACCACATTATAAACAAATAGCTCAGTATCTCAGAATTTAGAATTAACAGTTACAACTCCTGAACATATGTGACTGCTGTAAGAGCTTACAATCTAAGATCCTTTACAATGGGTCCCAACCTTGTAGCCCATGTTCTTGACTTCAGTTCATTGAGTTTTTATATTATAGTGATTTCATATGAGTGACATATGATAATATTTGTCTTTTTGTTCCTGACATTTCATTCAACATTTGGCTCTTAAGGTTCACACATCTAATTGCATGCCTCACAACTTCATTCCTTCCTGCCACAGCTCAGTAGTCCATTGTACGTATACACTACAGTTCCTCCTTCCATTCCTTAGTTGTTGTACACTCAGGCCACCTCCATCCACTATGAATCACAAACTGCCAACATCAACACTAGTGTGCAAATGTTCATTCATGTCCCCACACTCAGTTCCTCCAGGTATTTACTGAGCAGCAGAGTTGCAGAATCCTGTGGCAACCCCACCCCCAGCCTCCTGTGGAACCACCACACTGCCCTCCAAGGGGCTGCACCTCTCAGCTTCCTTACTGACAGTGAATAGGTACATCTCTTTCTCTGCATTTTCTCTAGCACTTGTTTCTCCCTGTTCACTTTTGAACAGTTTAATTCACATAGCGTGCATTCCAACCTAAGCATATGGACATGCCTCCACCACCATAATCTAAATGAAGACATTTCCTTTTCTTCCACAAAAAATCCATATCCCTCCCCCACGCCCCCTGCTTATTGACATTTAGTTTTGGCATAATGCCTTTGTTACATGCAGTGGAAGCATATTATACTGTTACTTTATAGACCCTAGCTTGCATTGATGGAACTTTTTCCTGTATACCATCCATTTTCAACACCTGCGATGCTGACATTCATTTGCTCTCCTTCATGCATAAGCTTTGTTTTTTTATTTGTATCTGTAATCACTATCTGTCATGGTCAGGGACATGTGTCAACTTGGCCAAGTTGTGGTACCTGTTTATCTGGTTGGGCAAGTGCTGGCCTGTCTGTTGCAATGAGGACATTTCATAGAATTAGATCATGATCACGTCAGCTGCATCCATAGCTGATTCCATTTGTAATCAGCCAAGGGGAGTGTCTTCTGCAATGAGTGATGCTTAATCTAATCATGGGAGGCCTTTTAAGGAGGATTCAGAGGAGACAGATTCTGTTCCTGCTTTGGCTGGTGAGCCTCTCCTGTGGAGTTCATCCAGACCCTCCACTGCCCTGTGGATTTTGGACTCTGCGTTCCTGTGGTCACGTGAGACACTTTTATAAATTTTATATTTGCAAGTGTTCCTTGTTGATTCTGTTTCTCTAGAGAGCCCTAACTAATACACCATCCTTCTGTACTCTAGGCATTCCTAAGTTATACCATCTCAGTCTTTATCCTCTATCTTTCCTTCTGGTTTCATACATGCTCCCAGCCCTTCTCCCTCTATCAAACTCATATTCAGCTTCATTGAGTGTACTTACATAATTGTGCTACAATCAGGTAGTATTGTGCTATCCATTTTTGAATTTTTACACTCAGCCCTGTTGCCCAATTGGTAATCCTTCAGTACCAATTACCCAATCTCTACCCTATTTCTATCTCCTGATAACCTGTGTTTTTAACTTCAACTCTCAAAACTCACTCATTAATGTTAGTTCATATTATCCACCATATCTCTTACAGAGAATAGAAACAGAGGAGACACATCCCAACTAATTTTATGAGGTTAGCAGTATCCTAACAAAACCAGATAAAGATATAGCAAGAAAAGAAAACTACAGACCAAAGCTCTCATGCACATAGACACAAAAGTCCTTGAAACAAAATTTAGCAAATCAAGGGTGCACGGGTGGTTCAGTGGTAGAATGCTAGCCTTCCATGTGGGAGACCCGGGTTCAATTCCCAGACCATGCACCGCCTCCCCACCCCCAAAAAGAACACAACAAAGTTAGCAAATCAAATCCAGTATACATAAAAAGTACAATATATCCTAAACAAGTGGATTCATTCCAGGAATATAAGACTGGTTCTACTCCATAAGTCAATCAATCTAATTAACCATATTAAGAGGTTAAATTTAAAAAAATCATATAATCTTGTCAATAGATACAGAAAAATCATTTGACAAAATTCAACACATTGAATTTCAATCATGGTAAAAACTCTCAAATAACTGTAAATATGAAGAAAATTTCTTAACCTGGAAAGAATATATAAAGAACACACAGCTAATCATATATAATAAGAAAAATATTGGACATTTCCTCCTAAAATCAGGAACAAAATGAGGATATCCTATCTCAGTACTCCTATTCAACACTGTACTAGTTTTAGTTGTGCAATAAGACATTTAAGAGATATGAAAGGCATACAGATATTAGAGGAAGAATTAAAACAGTTTTATTTGCAGATGACATGATAGTCTATGCAGAAAACCGGAAACAACTTAACAAAAACCTCCTGGAACTAATAAGCAAGTATAGCTAGGTGAAACAATTTAAGGTCAATGTACAAAATTCAACTGCTTTCTTATATACCAGAAATAAATAACTGGGATGGAAAATTAATAAAACAATACTATTGTAATAGCACTCCCAAATTACATCCTCAGATATAAATCTAACAAAAAAAATTTACAGTATCTGCATGTGGAAAACTACAAAACACTGATGAAAGAAATTAAAAAGCTAGATAAACAGAGAAATGTTCCATGTTCAAGAATTGGAAAGCGCAATATTGATGTCAATTCTTCCCACCTTAATGTACAGATTGAACTCAATTCTGGTCCAAAAAAATCAAGCTATTTCTCAATATTGACAAACATGTCTAAAACTTATATATAAAGTTTATAATTATAAAATTATAAAGTTTATAATTTTCTAGGCCAACAGCATTCTGAAAAAGATCAACAAAGTTGGAAGAAAGATGCTATTCAAATTCAAGACTTAACAATAAATCTGCAGTAATCAGACAACATGGTATTGGTAGAAGAATTAGAAAATGGATCAATGCAACAGAATAGAGAGCCCAAAAGTGGACCTACACAAACACAGTCAACTCATCTTGACAGTGGAATAAAGGCAAGTCAAGGGAGAAAGGATCATTTTCTCAACAAGTGGTATTGGAACATTTAGATGTCTTAATGGAAAAAAAAAATAAACCTAGACACCTTACAGAAAGATTAACTCAAAATGGAGCATAGACCTAAATGTAAAATACAAAGTTCCAAAGCTACTTGAAGAAACACAGGAGAAAATCTACATGACCTTGGGTTTGGTGATGAATTTTTGATATAACACCAAAAGCACATTCTTTGGAAAGCAATATTTGAAAAAGATCATTGATGATTGGGATTTTATGAAAATTAAAAACTCTGGTTCTGTGAAAGACACTGATAAGTGGATACAAAGATAAACCAAAGATTGGGAGAAAATATTTACCAATCATATACTGGAAAAAAAGCAAATGAAAACAAAGGAGATCATACTATGTTACACAACTATTACAATGGCCAAAAAGAAAAAAAAAGCAGACGATATCAAATGCTGGTGATGACGTGGAACAACAGGAGCCCTCGTTAATTGCTTGTGTGAATAAAAAATTATATGGCCACTTTGGAAGATGGCTTGGCAGTTTCTTGGAAGGTAAACATCATTTTAGGTATTTACCCAACTGATTTGAACATCTGTATTCTGTGTATAAATATCTGTGTATATTCACAGCAGCTTTATGTATAATCACCCAAAACTGGAGGGGACCAAGATATCCTTCACTAGGGATGGATAACTGAATGTGGTACGCCTATATGTGGAATAGTATTCAGCAATAAAAAGGAATAGTCTATGAAGTCAAGCATAAACATGGGTGAATATTAAATGCATATTGCTAAATGAAAGAAGCCAGTCTTAAAAGGCTACATATTATATGATTACATTTATATGACATCCTGAAAAAGGCAAAACTGTAGAGATGGAAATATATCAGTGGTTGCCAGTTACAATTTTGGGGGATGGGGTGGGGGAGGGGAGGTGAAGCAGGGATTTTTTTTTTATGGTGGTAAAACTATTCTTTATTTTACTGTAACAGTGGATACATGATATTACACATTTGTCAAAACCTATATAATTTTGCAGCATAAAGATTAAACCTTAGTGTACGCAAATTTTACAAAATCGCTTAAACTGGAACATTCAGGAAGGAATGCAGACTGTGACAAGAAGACCTAACTACCTTACAAGTGTTTGTAAGTCTCACTGAAGGGGCTGGGGGAGAGGCGCTGCTCTAGGTAACTTTGCAGGTGAGTGCAGATTGTAAGACCACAGTTGAAGTAGCAGCTCGTAAGCTCTGAACTCTTCTCGGTGAAGTTGTTTTCCATGGAGTTCAGGTTAACAATTCTTAGACTACTGTGTCTACTGGAATGGAAC
>PVIY010058111.1:0-12592 GCA_004026745.1 Myrmecophaga tridactyla | reverse complement strand
GTTTGGACAATTTTATAGGTTTAGAACTATAAACTTGTAACTTATTAAATTCGCCTTTTAAAAAGCTGTTCTGGTACTGGCATATGGTATTCTGACAGCTTACAAACTAACACATTCCTGATGGAAGGAAATAGTAAATTTCACGTGGAGGTTAGTGAAAAGCAGATGTAATGTTTGCCCCTTTCAAGTTCATGGAATGCGTTCTGTCCCTGGGCTTCATGAAGGCAGTGCTAAGGGAAAGGGAGTCAGGTAAGTGAGATCCTCGAGTCTGAGAGGAGAGGGACTCACCACCGTTCTAACCAAGGCTTCTTCCTCAACCCTTCTTTTCCCTATTGGAGAAGTTGTGGGTTTACAGGAAAATCATGCATAAAGTACAGGGCTCCCATATACCACCCTATTATTAATACCTTGAATTGGTGTAGTATATTTGATACAATATATGAAAACACATTTTTATAATTGTAATATTAACTATAGCCCATGGTTTAACTTAGAGCTATTTGTATTGTACTGTTCCACGGATTAAAAAAAAATGTATTCTAGCAATACATATGAAACCTAAAATTTCCCTTTGTAACCATGTTTGAATATATAGTTTAGTGGCGTTAATTATATTCCTGATGCTGTGCTACCATCACCACTATCTATTACCAAGACTTCAAAGCTTCCCCATCATTCCAAATAGAAACTCTACATTTTTAAAAAAAATATATTTTTATTGACAAAAAAACATATAAACACAAACATTCTTAACATCCAATCATTCCACACATGGTGTACAATCAATGGCTCACAATACCATCACATAGTTGTATATTCATCACCATAATCATTTTTTAGAACATTTACATCATTCCAGAAAAAAGAAAAAACTCATATGTACCATACCAAACTCATACATACTGCCCTCTCATTGACCACTAGTACTTCCATCTACCCAATATATTTTAACCTTTGTTCCCCCTATTATTTGTTTATTTTTTAACCCCAATTTTTTACTCATCTGTCCATACCCTAGATAAAGGGAACGTCAGACACCAGGTTTTCACAATCATACAGTCACACTGTAAACGTTATATCTTCATACAATCGTCTTCAAGAAACAAGGCTACTGGAACACAGCTCTACAATTTTAGGTACTTCCCTTTAGCCACTCAGATACACTATAAACTGAAAAGGGATATCTACATAATGTGTAAGAATAATCTCCAGTATAACTTCTCGACTCTGAAATCTCTCAGCCACTGAAACTTTATTTTGTCTCATTTCTCTCTTCCCACTTTTGGTCAAGAAGGTTTTCTCAGTCCCTTGATGCCAGGTCCCAGCTCATCCTGGGACTTTTGTCCCACACCAGGGAGATTCACACCCCTGGGAGTCATGTCCCACATAATGGGGGGAGACAGTGAGTTCCCTTGCTGTGTGGGCTTAAAGAGAGAGGCCACATCTGAGCAGCAAAAGAGATTCTCTGGGGGTGATTCTGAGGCTGAATTTTAAGTAGGCTTAGCCTATTCTTTGCAGGAATAAGTTTCATAGGGGTAAACGCCAAGATCAGGGGCTCGGTCTATTGATTTGGTTGTTCCCACTGCTTGCAAGAGTATCAGAAATTCTCCAAATGGGGAAGTTGAACTTTTTCCCCTTTCTCCCCATTCCCCCAAGGGGACCCTGCAAATTCTTCTTTATTCACTGTCCAAATCACTCTGGGATTTATTGGGGCAGCACACTAACCTGGACAAACCAACAAAATCTCATGCCCTATTTAAGATTCCCTGTACTTATGGTATTCAACCGAACTGACCATACAAGTTAAGTTAGGAAATGTACTACCCAAAATATAAAGTTTGTACCAAATAAACATCTCTCTCTTTAGTCTCATGTAGAAGATGAAGTATTTTTTTGTTTTGAAAGCTATTGCTTTTTTTTTTAATTTCTGTTGATACAACAATGTATAAGCACATACATTCTTAACATATAAACATTCCATACATGGTGTACAATCAATGGCTCGCAATATCACCTCATAGTTGTACATTCATCACCGTGATCATTTTTTAGAACATTTACATCACTCCAGAAAAAGAAATAAAAAGAACAAACACACACATAACAATACCCCTTACCCCTCCCTCTCACTGACCACTGGTATTTCCATCTATACTATATATATATTTTAATTTTAACATTTTCCCCTATTATTTATTTTTAATCCATATGTTTTACTCATCTGTCCATACCGTAGATAAAAGGAGCATCAGACACAAGGTTTTTACAACCACATAGTCACATTGTGAAAGCTTTATCATTATACAATCATCTTCAAGAAACATGGCTACTGGAACACAGCTCTGCAGTCTCAGGCACTAGAAGATGAAGTTTTAAGATACGGATGATATCATCCTTGACCCAGTCTTCTGGTATACCTTAGTCCTATCCAGATCAGCTTCATTCACATCTGTACTTGATGTCTGAAAACTTTTTCAACTTTTTAAACCATTCCTGTATGGGGTACTGCTGACTTTCATAGCTTTAGAGCTCTGACTCTGAGTCTCAGGTGTGATATAAATACCCGAAGTTTCGGGGAAAGACCAGGTTATATACAAACAGCTCAGTATCTCAGAATTTAGAAATAACAGTTACACCTCCTGAATATATGTGACTGCTGTAAGAGCTTACAATCTAGGACCCTTTACAAAAAGCCCCAACCTGACAACCCATGCTCTTCACTTAACTCACCAGAAACTCTACATTTTGAGTATTAACTTCCCATCCCTACCCTCACCCCATCCCCTGATAACCCCTATTCTAGATCCTAACTCTATGAGTTTGCTTATTCTAATTATTTCCCATCAGTGAGATCCTACCATATGTGTTCTTTTGCATCCGGTTTATTTCACTCAACTTAATGTCTTCAAAATTCATCGATGTTGTCACAGGTTTCAGAACTCCATTCCTTTTTATGGCTGAATAATATTCCATTGCGTGCATGTACCACATTTTGCTTATCCCTTCATTGGTTGATGGACACTTGGGTTCCTTCCATTTTTGTCAATTGTAAATAAAACCACTATGAACATCAATTTACAAATACTTGTTCGAGTTCCTGCTTTTGGTCTATGTGCTGAGTCATATACTTAACTTTCTGAGGAAATGCCAAACTGCCTTCCACTGTGGCTGCACCATTTACATTCATCAACAATGAATGAGTGTACATATTTCTCCATATCCTCTCCAACACTTGTGATTTTCTGTTTTGCTAATAGTAATCATTCTTGTGGGTGTGAAATGGTATCTCATTGTGGTTTTGACTTGCATGTCCCTAATGGCTAAAAATGTTGAGCATCTTTTCATGTGCCTTTTAACCATTTGCATATCTTCTTTGGAGAAATGTCTATTCATATCTTTTGTTCATTTTTAAATGTGTTGTCTGTATTTTTGTTGTTGAATTAAAGGATTTATTTATATATTCTGGCTATCATACCCTGGCTGGGTATGTGGTTTCCAAATATCTTCTCCCATTGGGTAGGTTGTTGTTTTATTTTCATAATAAAGTCCTTTGATGCACAAAAGTTGTTACTTTTAATCAGGTCACGTTTATCTACTTTTTCTTTTGTGGCTTGCGCTTTGGGGATAATGTTCAAGAAACTATTGCCTAACGCAAGGTCCTGGAGATGATTTCCTGTGTTTTCTTCTAGGAGTGCGATAGTTCTGGCTCTTACATTTCAGTCTTTGATGCAGCATCCTCAGAATCTTTTTAAAACACAAAAATCAAATCAATGATATTCTGTTTGTGGAATCACAGAATCACAGCCTTCCAGAGCTGGAAGGGCTAGAACTTCCTCTGCAGACTGCCCCCCCGGGGGACTTGGTCCTTGGCCCCTGCTTGCTTACCTTCGGGGTGGGACTCACTCTCTCGGACGCATTCATCCCAGCAGTCAGAGGAACGGTGACTGGGTCCTCTCCTGTCCACCAAGAGATGGCTCGGACACAGCTCCTGTCTCCACAGCTAAATGGAAGAGAGAGACAAGGACCCAACTGGAGTGAAACTCTTTTATTCATTCAACAATCATTTTCTTAGCTTCTGCTTTCTGCCAGCCAGAGATATATGAGATTTTATTTCATAAGGTATTTGTTGAGTGTGTGCTCAGGCACTGTGGGCAGCACTAGGTACCTGGGGATACGAGGGAGGAGACAGACGGGAAACCTTCCCTCTGGGGAGAGAGATTGAACGCGTGAACACACGAATCAATGTATAATTGCAATCTGTGCTGCTGGCCGTGAAGAAACGAGCAGTGTGTTATGAGAGAGACTCTCTGAGGGGATGGACTTCAGATGGGGGAGAAGGGAGATAAAAGAAGTTCTCTTGAAGAAGGTGACGTTGAAGACAAGACTTGGAGGATAGAGTCAACCACGCCGACAGGAGAGAAGAGCAAGTGCGGAGGAGGCCGGGATGTTGGAAGGAGCTTGGCTACTGTTAGGAAATGGCAGGAGGCACTGGAGGCTGGAAGCGAGGGCCGTCAAGCCCATGCTAAGAAGTTACATTTTATTTTAAGAATGCTAAGAAGGATCAAAGGGTCTAAGCAGGATCTGTTCGAATGAATAAAACATGGTTTCCAGAGGCTCTTGGGCTTGCAGCAAAGATATCTACTGTATGAAAAATAAAAATGAATGAAAAAACCTTATATTTCTGTGCTCTAAATCACCTGCTTGCAGTCCCCTCCTTGAATGTGTCTCCCTGATTTTCCTCAGGCTGCCCCTTCTGCTTGGAATGCTAAGCTGTCTTACTGCTCAGTTCAATAATTCACCTAACTTTTCCCGACATCACCTCCTCCAGGATGCGTCCTTAACAATTTAATTGTCTATGCTTCCTTACATCGTACGCCTGAGCATGCCATGTGCGCTGTCATGAACTGTTTATATATCAGGATCCACCCTACTTTCCTCCAAGCCACCCCTGGAAGTGGGTGGGACCCAGGGGCTGGAGGGAGGGGAAGTTGCAGAACCTTTAGTGGCAAACTGGCCCCCTGCCTGCCCCAACCAGTCTGAGATTGGAGTGGGACACTGCCATCTGCTGGCAACCAGTGGAATGGCAGGCAGGGCCAGGTGGGGAGGAGACCCCTGCTGGGAACCGTCCAGGCCCATTTTGTCTATTCTAAGGAGGGATGTCATAAGGTCTAGGCTAGATGGTGAGCCTGACCTAGGGTGCTGATGATTTAGGGTGGCAACACTGAGGCTGGGAACAGGAGGGAGCTGATGGAGCAGCTGCTCAGAGATGAGGACACAGGGTCCAACCCTGTGGGGTTCCTGAGGCCAAACCCTGGGCCCAAGCCCAGGCCAGCAGTGGGGACACCTCATTTCCATGGGACCCAGGCCTTTGTCTGTACAGCTGGGGAGGTGACTTCCCCCACCCCCAACTGGGTCAGGGGCAGGGACCAGCCTCAAAGCCAAGTGTCCACCCTTTTGCCCCTTTTTCTGGAACAAACTGTTTTGCTCTAAAGCTTGGGACTTTGACCCAGGAGGAGTGTTTTTCTCCTGTAGGGGTCAGCTGATGTCCTTCCTGCTCATCCCCTCCCCCGCCTCCCCCATGCCCAAAGCCTGGCTCAGGAATTCCTTCAGGGAACAGGGGGAGACAACCTGGGTCTGGGGGACAGATGGGAGAGAATGGGCGGCCCTGGGGGTGGGGCAGCACTGGCTGGAGTGAGGGGCTCATAGCCGTGATTCTCTGCTGGCCTCTTCTCAGATCCCTCCTTCTTGGGATGCTGGGATGCCCACTCTTCTTGGTTTCTTCCTCCTGCTTCCTCTTGCCTCATCTTACATGTTGGGCCTCTGCATGGTTTCTCCCATGCCCTCCTTTTCCTCTCACCACCCACCCCCACCCCCACCCCACCCCCACTTCCTGGGGAGAACCGCCTCCCCCCACCCCCTCAGTTACCATCCCCCGTGCCCAGATGACTCCGACTTCCATTCCAGACCATGTGCCTGAGTGCCAAACCCAAGGCTCCAGCTGCCTCTGGATGTCCCTGTCTGGAGGGGCCACAGGCCCCACAAGAACAATACAACTAAACTCATCAGCCCTCCCCTGCCCCACCAAACTTGCCCCGGCCTTGTCCAAGGCACCGTACATGCAGCTTGTGCAAGCCAGAAACTTGGGGTTCACCCTCAGCTCCAACCCTTCCCTTAGCACCCACTTCCAACCTGTCACCGTGTGGTAGCAACCACGGCCTGTGCATTCGACCTCCCGAGTAGAGCTCAGTTCCCTTCCTGCTGCCACTCCCCTGGTGCAGGCTCTGTCACTGGTTCTGTGGCTATTGTAGCAGCCTCCCTCCCCATGGAGTCCCTTTCTGCAATCTTTACATTCCCCTTCCCTTCTCCACACTATGTCTGGAGGGGTTTTCTCAAATCTGACCATGTGAGTGTCCTGCTTAAAACCTTTGAAGAAGGCCTCAGTGGATGTTTGCTGAATTAAACCCTGTCCCTTACATTCCAGTCAGTGATTCTCTGGCTGTTCATTAACACCCACTGTGCCTGCTCCAGCCCGGCTTTGTGCTAGAAGGTTCTGAGGACAAGCGGGGGTTGGGGAGGGAGCAGGGATTAGACGTCTGGGAGGCATCACTCACCTCCCAAGTTCCCCGACATCGCCTGGAGACACCCCATCTTTGGATGGTAATGGGTCCCACTGCACACACGTGCACACACACACACACACACACCCCTCCAGGAAGCAGAGGCAAGGGGTGACGTCTGAGGGCTCCTACTGGCAGGACCATCCTGCAACAGAAAGGGTGGCCCAGGAGGTCATGAGCGCAGCAGGCGGTAGTCTCCTGGCCCAGAGGCTGTGTGTGTGGGTCTTCCTGACCGGGCACCTTCTGGGGACCCTCCCTCTCTGAGACTTGGCCCTTAGCCTGCCAGCTCCTTTCTCGGTGTCTGCAGAGCAGGGCTCTCAGCATCTCCAGTTGTGCATGCTCTGAGGTGGGTGGGGGTGGGTAATGCCATCTAGCATGACCCTCAGCCACCTGGTCTCCCGGGCCCTTCGCCTCAGGCCACAACAGGTGCCTGGGTCACCTGGAGGGCCCGATGGACTCCATGGGACCCTTGGGAAACTTTTTGCCGCTTCTGAGGAGTCATCCCTGTTCCAGGGGCTAATAAGCCTTCCCAGCCGTGAGGGTTGAGGGTCCAGGGATTCCAGGTCCCAGTCTGGACTTTGCCACCTTGGGTATTTTTCCTTCACCCTCAGCCGGGGAGTCCAGCAGCACGGCTGTATCTACCCACTTCTCTCTCCTCAGATGGTCGAGATGGTCAAGATGCATTATAGAGTGTGAGCTGAGGTGTAGAAGCCTCTGAACAAGGCCAGATCTTGCTCAAGGAGGCCTTCCTGGGGGCTTTAGAGAGGAAGCACATGCTGGCCCTGTTTCCAGGGACCACACTTGGAGCCAAGAAGGAGAGTGGAACTGGGCCCGGGTCAGCTGGGCTGGGCAGTGGCTTGGTCCAGGCCAGGAGGTCTGGGCCCCGAATGCCTTCTAAGTGATTCCTATGGGAGGAGAGGGATTTAGGGAGCTACTGGACTGGTCCAGGGGATTACAGAAGGCAGGGGCTTTGTCCCAGCACTGGAGGAGCAGGGCCTGGCTAGGCTGATCGGGACACTGGGGCTGGGAGAACAGGACATAGATCAGGCCCCAGGGGAGGCGGGCAGCTTCAAGCCTTCCCTGGGCCACTGGGTTTTTCCCAACCTCCCTGAGCCAGCCAATTTCTTAATCCTGCTGTCAGCCTTCGGGGAAGCCCTGCCCACTCAGCTCATTCAAGGCAGGAGTGACAAAGTTGTCATTTATCTCTCCAGAGCCCAGCCCCACTTCCAGGTAGGGGGAGCTCAGGCAGAAATTCTGGGGAGGCCCTGGGCTTAGAGGTGAGTTCCAGACTCTCCCCACGCCTTTCTGGTCCTCAGATGCCCCTCCTTCGCCAGCCCAGGACCCATGACCTGGAATACCTGTCCAGTGGGCTGGGCACGGGCTGGGGAAGCCAGATCTGGCAGCTCATTACCAGGAAAGGGAGGGAAGTTTCTCTCCACCTCCTCTCCACTCCCTCTCCTTCCCTCCCTCTCTTCCTAACTAGCTCCTCTCCTCCAGGGCCAAACTGAACCGAGGCTCATAGCAGGCACACACTGACAGACAGACGCTCTGCAGCACCACCAGGAGCCCATATCCTGGTGGCTGGAGGGAAGCCCCGCAAACTGCCCGCAGCCATGCCAACACAAAGCCTGCTCGTTTGGGGCCTGCTGGCCGCAGTGCCACCAGCCAGCTGTCAACAAGGTAGCACAGGACTGGGCCCGCCCCTGTGGCTGTGGTGAGAAGAGGGCTGGGCTGGGTGCTGGTACCCGGGGTAGATGGGGGTGGCCTTCTGGCTTCCCTCACTTCCCTGCCATCTGCAGTTTAGAGAGGGAAGCAGGGCCAGTGGAGAGGAAACCTCTAAAGGCAGAGATTTCCAAGCCAGGCTACTGCCTATGACTTGTTTTCCACGAGTGAGAAATGGGGGCAGCAAGGGCAGTGTTGGATATAGGACTTGGGGGAGGAACAGGCGGTGGGATCCAAGCCCCAAGAGCAGGAATAGAGATGTCTGGTCCTGAGGGCACGGTTCGCAGGTTACAAGGAGGGTGGGGGTAGGGCTTGCTCTGGGGGGGAGGAGGCGGTGCTGTCAGGTGTTTGCTCATAGTTTAGATTGAGTCTTTGTTGTTTCAGCTTCCTGGGTTTAAGGAGGGGACGGTGCCCCACTGTGGCCCTCACCATATACCTGAGTTTTTGTTGCAGCTTCATCTCCTGCTCTGTGGCCTTAAGCAAATTTCTGACCCCCTCTGAGACTCAGTTTTCTCACCCATAAAGTGAGGACACCCTGTCCACCTCCCGGGATTGCCGCCAAGCCAGGGGTGGGGAAGGGCTTTGCACAAAGTAAAACACCACACCCCAAGGCCCGGCCCCCACCTGTGCTGTGTGCTGCAGCTAAAGCCTTGGGAATCTGCAGGTGGGACTTTGGTTCACAGGGGACTTGCAAAGCTGCTTCCAGGGCACCCCCTCTTTTGCTCAGGTTTCCCGAGTACTGATGAATGTCTGTTTCTGGGTCTTGGGAGCCCTCTGGGAACTAGAGATCAGAGAGGTTGAGGGACTTGCATGTGTCACACACACAGTAGGGCAATTAGGGATAAGACTCAACTCTCACCCCCAGCTCTGCCCTTTGCTCCTTGGGCCCACCCCAGAAGCCACCGGAAAGGAGGAGCAGGGGACAGTGTGCTCCTTGGGGTATCTGGAGGGAGTTGGCTGCAGGGCCCAGGGGTTGAGCCTTAACTTCCAGTCCCGAGCAGCTACTGACCTGAGGAAGCAATAGCTCTGAATCATTGTTTCTCTGGGGGAAACAATGAATTCCAAACACTCCCAAGCACACTTTCTTTTGTCTGTTGTCCCTGGAGTTAGGCGGGGTCTGACCTGGCCACCTGCCAGAGAGTTCCCAGACTTCCTCTTCTTTCCCAATACCTGTCAGCCTCTGGGAGAGCTCAGAGAAGAGGCGGGGCCATCACTGCAGCAGGAGAGCTTTAGGGTAGGCTCAAGGGAGGACTTTTGAGTATAAGCGAGTGAGATTTCAGTGCTCCCTAGGATGGCACTAAGGACGGAAGTGCTTTGGCCTGGAGGCAGGGGCCCAGAGGAGCCTCCCATTGGCCTTTGCCCTCTCCCAGGGGCTCTGCCTGCTTTGGGCCTTTCCTTCACTTGGCTGACCTCTTCCTGGCTCGAGGGGTGCAGTGATGCTCAGGAGAGAGGGGAGCCCTTTGGGGCTGTCAGTGGCTTGAGGGCAGAGGCTTCAGGGAAGCCTTGAGGGTTTGAGGTGGAGTCAAAGGTCAGAAGGCAGCAAGGGGGCAAGGCAGGACCTCGGCTTGGTCTCTGGTCCTAATTCCCTGGGCATGTGGCTGGAAAGGGGCTTTGCTTCCTTTCCTCTGACCTAGAGGAAAGCTCAGTCCTCCCAGACTTCCTTCTGTCCCAGGCTTCTTTCTGGGCAGCTGTGGCAGCCCTGAGTGGCCCCACCCACCTCACTCTCCCACACCCTACCCAGCACTAGAGAAACCTCTTGTTACAGAACAGGACCTTCCAGATGCCAGCCCAGCAGTGTCAGCGCTAGGCCTCCCCTCAGCCTGAGAGAGCAGGAGAGGAGGAGGGGAGTCACCCCAGGCCGGCAGGGCTGCCCTTTGGTCCCTGGGGCTCAGGCACTCCCTGGGGGTCCCTGCATGTGACCTGCTGGATCTCAGGCACATCCTGTCCCCTCCTTTGCCCCTTCACCCCTTCTGCCAACTCCCATGTTCTGCGTTCTCTCTGAGCCGCCCTCCTCCAAACCGCCATCTCTTGTTAAGCTCGGTGTGGGGTCAGACAGGCCCTCATTCCCTTCATTCCCATCCCTGTTATCCCAGAAATGTGTCCTCTGGTCCGGGCAGTCTGCTGATATCCCCCAGGACAGGCCGCAGCCCCTTGGGGCATGAGGCGCCTCCGTCCCCCTGCTCTCACAGCCCCTGCTGTGCCCAGCTGGCCGCAGCCCACCCACTCCCCTTGCAGGCCTGGGAAACCTGCAGCCCTGGATGCAGGGCCTCATCGCCGTGGCCGTGTTCCTGGTTCTCGTCGCAATCGCCTTTGCGGTCAACCACTTCTGGTGTCAGGACAAGCCGTGAGTGCTGGCTGAGTGCGCCGGGGGCCAGGCCTGTGCCCTGGAGGGGCGGCCCTGGGGACCTGCTCGAGGCTCAGTGAGAGGGACCTCCCAAACCCCCGAGTCCCAGCCTCTCGCTGTGTGGAAGGGAAACCGAGGCCCGAGTCCACAGGCCTGCTGGCTCCCACGCGGGGCTCTGCGGGCCCCCTCGGCTCCGGTGGCCACTCACTGCGAGCTATGGGGACATCTGGGAAGGACGTCCCATCCCTCCTGAGGCTCAGCTACTGTGCTGCAGGCTGGAGGTACCGAGGGGTAGCGGGACAGACCCAGATCCTGCCCTCACAGACTCACGGCCTGGAAGGAAAGGCAGACAGGAAGTGAGAAATCAGAAAGGGCAGATATTTTTGTGTGGTGGGCGTGGGCTGGGGGCGCTTGGGAGGGTTTCCCTGGGCACACATGTACCTAGAAGCCTGAAGAGTCAGGACGCATCAGTGGTGGGTGAAGCCGGGTGGGAAGAGTGCTGCAGCCAGAGGGAGCGCACACCTGGGGTCCTGAGCCGAGGGGCCAGGATGCACAGTCACAGCCCACCCTGTGCTTGGACGGCCACGCGCCCTGCGGCAGGGCTGCCTCTGTGCAGAAGGACGTCTTCTCCCAGCTCTCACCGTGGCTCCTGGGTGCTAGCAGCAGTCCCACCTGATGTGGCTGGGTGGAGCAGGCGAGGAGAGTCCCGAGGGGAGGCCGGTGAAGGCAGTAGGGCCTTGTGTGTCAAATGATGCCAACTTTGGACTTTGGTGCAATAGGAATCCATGTGACAAGTTTTTACGGCACTTGCAGGTTTTGTGGCTTTGACATTCACTTTGGTTGCTCCAGGTGGATGGGTTGGAAGAGGCCAGTTTGTAGGCAAGGAGACCAGCAGGGAGTCTGCCCTGCAGACGTGGCAGAGGAGAGGAGAGGAGGGACCGGGTCCAAGGGTCATTTGGGGCATGGGCTTCCTGGGAGCCGGGGGTGGAGGCCACCGTGGGCAAAGGGGAGGAAGGTCAGGCATGGCAACCGGGTTCCTGCCTGGGGACCGTTTTCCGAGGCAGAAAACACAAGAGGAGGGGTAGAATGGGGGGAAGGGGGACTGCCGAGTTTAATTTGAGACATGTAAAGTCTATGGGATGTCCAAGGAAAGCTGACCAGATTTCAGGGTGACCGGTGACCTTTGTGAGACCAGTTTCTGTGGTGGTGGGGGCAGAGGCCTTGCGGCAGTGGGTTTAAAGTTGAGTAAGAGGTGAGATGCGTTCGGTCAGACAAATCTTCCTTTCTTTGCTGGCCCCAGCTCTGCCTTCAGGGGTCACTGACCATGTTTGCTCCTACCGTCCAAGGAAAGTCCTGTAGAAATTGGGGGCCTACCCTTTGCCCGGCTGAGCCCTTGGGAGGCTGAGCTGAAGCCAGAACGAAAACAGCAGTGCAGGCTGGGAGGGGGCTGGCGAGAGACCTCGGATTTAGGATCTAAGTCCTTTGCAAATCGCAGGCCCCGGATCTGAGCCCGGCAGGGGGGCAGGGAGAAGGGTGTGAGGGCCCAGGGAGTGAGGTCTGAAGAGGCTGCTGATGGGGGTGAGGTGGGGGGTCCTGGGGTCCTGCTCACGGAGGAGGCGGTTCTGTGCAGGGGTGGCCTCCAACCCTGGGGCTTCTGAGAACGAGGACCCGGAACTGGGTCTGATCGACAGTGGGGAGCGGTCAGGGCTTGGGGAGTCCTACTGATGTGTCCCATCTGCAGGGAACCCGAGAACCTGGTCATGATGGCCGGACACAAGACAGATGGGGTCCTGGTAGGGACGGACGGAAGGTATTCCCTGACAGCGGCCAGCTTCAGGTGAGGGGTTGGGGCAGGGCTGCCCTCCTGTTCCAGGGCACAGGGGGCCCTTATGGCCAGGGGCTTCTGGGG
>PVIY010058109.1:0-12612 GCA_004026745.1 Myrmecophaga tridactyla | reverse complement strand
TGTGCTGGTTTGAAAGAAAGTATGCCCCCTAAGAAAAGCCATGTTTTAATATAAATCCCATTTCATAAAGGTAGAATAATCTCTATTCAATACTGTATGTTTGAGACTGTAATGAGATCATCTCCCTAGGTGATGTGATTTAGTCAAGAATGGTTGTTAAACTGGATTAGGGGATGACATGTCTCCACCCATTTGAGTGGGTCTTGATTAGTTTCTGGAGTCCTATAAAAGAGGAAACATTTTGGAGAATGAGAGATTCAGAGAGAGCAACACTACAAAGCAGAGAGTCCACCAGCCAGCGACCTTTGGAGATGAAGAAGGAAAACACCTCCCAGGGAGCTTCATGAAACCGAAAGCCAGGAGAGGAAGCTAGCAGATAATGCCATGTTCACCATGTGTCCTTCCAGATGAGAGAGAAGCCCTGATTGTGTTCGCCATGTGCCTTCTCACTTGAGAAAGAAACCCTGAACTTCATTGGCCTTCTTGAACCAAGGTATCATTCCCTGGATGTCTTTGATTGGGCATTTCTATAGACTTGCTTTAATTGGGACATTTTCTCAGTCTTAGAACTGTAAACTAGCAACTCATTAAATTCCCCTTGTTAAAAGCCTTTCCATCTCTGGTATATTGCATTCCAGCAGCTAGCAAACTAGAACACCATATGACTCCACAATCCCACTTCTGAGTATATACCAAAAATAAGTGAAAGTAGGGATTGGAACATATATTTGTACTCCCATATTCATAGTGGTACTATTCATAATTGTCAGAAAGATGGAAGCAACCCAAGTATCCATCATCTAATGAACAGATAAACAAAACATGGCACATACACATTATTACTCCACCATAATAAAGAGTGGAGTTTTGATACATGCAGCACACAGATGAACTTGAAGACAACATATTGAGTAAAATAAGCCAAGCACAAAAGGACAAATGTTGCATAATCTCAGTGAAATGAAATAATTAAAATAAACAAATTCAGAGTCAGAAGGTAGAATATAGGTTATCAGGTTCTGGGGTGCAGGTAGGGAATGGGAGTATTTCAAATCGTACAGAGTTTCCATTTGGAGTGTTGGGAAAGTTTAGTAATGGATAGCATAACACAGTTAATGTAATTAACAACACTGAAATAAATATTTGAATGTGGGTAAAAGGGGAAATTTTTGGTTGAATGTATGATTCTAAAATAATTTTTTTTAAAAAAAAGCATAGGACTGTAAAACACAATGATCCCTGATGTAAATGATAGACTACAGTTCATAGTATAGTTATGATATTCTTTCATCAATTGTAACAAATGTACCATGCTAATGCTAGGCTAGGGGATATATAAAATATGTATTATTCTGTATGATTTTTCTGTAAACCTACAAATTTTTAAATAAAATAATAATAATATAAACCACAGTTATTACTGGTTTGATATCTGCTATTTTAGAAAACATTTAGTTAAAGTAGACTCTATATCCTTAAACAAATGTTGGTCAAATACCTCTCAGAGTCAAGTTACAAATATTTCCACTTGGTGAAAGTATGCCTTTTTTTCAACATCTGACTTTATTAAATTTCCACATTATGTTAATTATAACAATGGTTAGTTATTTATTTTCTGAATTTATCTGTTGTATTCAGTTAATGGTGGCTTTGAGTTATGAATACCAGAAAAACATGTTCTTAGTCTTAATCTATTCCTGTGGGTCTGAACTCATCATAAACAGGACCTCTGGGTGAAGTTACTTCAGTTAAGGTATGGCTCAGTGGAGTAAGATTGGATTTTCATCTGGATTACTACAGATCTTTATAGTGGAGTGACAGTCAGAAGAGAAACGCAGGAAAGGCCACCATGTGCATTGCCATGTGACAGAAAAGTCAAGGACAAAACAATCACCAGCTGCCGACCCCAGAACGCTAGTCTTTGCGGAGAAAATATTGTCTTGCTAACACCTTGATTTGAGATTTCTCCTAGTTTCAAAACTGAAAGCTAATAAATTCTGGTTTAAACCAACCCATTGCAAGATATTCATTTTAGTGGCCAGCAAGTAACAATAAAAGCAAAAATACTATATTGTTATTCTATAACCTTGTTAAGATGACATCAGCCCAAGTATTGAATTTGTATTTTTTCCCATTTTATAAGTAAATTAATTAAAGAAGTTAGTGCATTTGTCCTTTTCCATTATCTTCGTTAAAGAGAATTAAATAGATCAAAAGCTACTTGAGATTATGGCTCCACTAAGTAAGCAAGTAAACTTTTGAGAAGCTATGTAGAAAGAAATATTCCTAAGACAGCAAATACATTTTTGCATCAGTGATGAAATATAAATTTATAAACCTCTTGGTTGGCTAGTTTCAATATTTTTCTTACCAGGTAAACTCTGCTAGCAAGCAGTTAAAATAGTTATTTCATTTAGAACTGCCAGCTCCAGAAATATGATAGTACTCAAGTAAAACACACTTTTTAAAAATATGTCATGCTAACAGAGTTCTGTTATATGTGTGGAAGACAGATTTTAAATTACTATTTAACCAAGTACAATTTTACCCTAAGAAACAATTTATGAAAATATCATAAATCATACATGATAAAATCAGCAATAAATATTCTGAATGAAGGTTTTAGAAAAGATAAGCTATCTTAAAAGAAGACAAAACAATTTAAATTTCCAAACTACAGCAAACACCATCTTATAAATTACATCCAAGATGTTGAAATACATAAATATAGGCTCATCCTTGGCATTACAGCCAGAATATCTTTCTTGACAACTGCTTATCTTTACATATATGTCTATATGCTTTATAGAAGCCTACTTTCCTTTTTTGAAAATATTTTACAACATATTTATAAAGCAAAATTGCAACAGATTCTTGGAACTATCCTAAACATAACAACATGCTATTTTCAATTTCTGATATTTGTTTTGCTATTTAGGGAAAGTAAGTTATTTTTTCTGTATAACAATTTTTTTTTAAAAGGGACACTGTCAAGCTACATTCATTCCCTGATGAAATAGAGAAGCATAAAATGGCCAGCCAGCAACACTTCAAGGTACCCTATCAGCACCTTTAATATATTCCTTACATCTGTTTTATTGCTCTAATGTCCTTTCATGCACACAGTCATTTTTAAATGAATATATTTTCCTCAGCATCTTGTAGCATTCCTAACATCTGCCCCCTGGCTCGCTTCAAAAATTGGTGCCCAGTACCGCCAAATTTGTAACAGAAAAAGAAAACTGTATCTATAAAGTTTATTTATAATGAAACAAAAATAATCTTTCTAATCTCTCAGGCATGATTGCCCCCATAAATTTGTCAAACACTGAAGTAACAGTAAAGTATTAAAAGACATATATCCTAGTCAAACCTTATTTCATGGACATATCATTTCACATTTCTTACCAAAGAAGTATTCCAAACAAGCATCAGAGCAAAATTCAATTATAAGTAAAATTTGAATTATGTTGTATTTATTATGACATGGATTGGTTAGGCAAGGAAAATTTCATTTATTTCAACAAAAGGGTGTTTTTTGTAATGCCACTGGAACAAGACCAGAATCTGCTCTGAAGACTGGCTACCATCTCTCTCTGTCAGGGGCTAACTTACCTTTTTCAGCATCTTTGTTTCTCTTTCCTTGCATGCAGCATTCATCTTTGCAATCTGATTTCCTTTATTTATCCAGTTTTCATTGCCTCATAACTTCAATGTTCCAAGTACCTACCAAAATCCTTTCACTTTGTGTGCCTATTGTTAATGAACTCCATGTTTTCCAGTTCAAATTCCTAAGTGAGAATCTGATTGGACTAGTTCCTCTGTTAATAGCAGACCAAGTCACAAGCTGCTATTCAGCCACTCTATGGCTCTACTTTTCTTACCATTAATTCTCATTCCTAATCCATTTAACTATAGGCAGGAGATGGAATCTTTTCCTTTCTGTTTTTCTTTTATTAGGTAAGGTGTAGGTTCACAGAAAAATCATTCAGAAAGAACAGAGTCCTATATACCACCCTATTATTAACACCTTGCATTAGTATAACTTGTTACAATTTATGAAAGAACTTTTTTATAATTATACTATTAACCATAGTCTATCACTTACAATAGGGTTCACTGTGTTGTACAGTCCTATTATTTTTAAACATTATTCTAGTAACATACATACAACCTAAAATTCCCCCTTTTAACCACATTAAAATATATAATTCAGTGTTGTTAATTACATTTAGTGTTGTGCTACCATCACCACCATACATTACCAAAACTTTACAATCAATCCAAATAGAAATGTTGTGCAATTTAAGCATTAACTACACATTTCCTATCCCCACCCCATCCCATGACACTCTATATTGTAGATTTTGACTCTATGAGTTTGTTTCTTATAATTACTTTATATCAATGAGGTCATGTTTTTGAAGTACAAAAAACACCATCAAAGGTGAAGAGACTGTGTGAACGTGTTTTCCCTAAGATATTGCATGCAAGAGCAACCATTAACTGATATCCTTGTCATTCCATATGTAAATAAGCTTGTTTTGATTGACTCAGCTTTAATAAGTCACACCAAAATAAACCTTGTCTTGGCAGGAAGTCACGTGAGTTTCTGTAATACCAATTTAAATCTTGGAAGTGTGACTAGCTGCTCAACTTTGAACTTGGATGCATGAAATTCAGGCTAATTTTGGTGTAACTTTAGTGAAGAAAAGGAGAGACCATTTCTCCAATGACAACTCCCTAAAGTTTCCACTTGGATTAATTTTACAGTGCTGTTTAGATAATATATCAATTAGAGCCAAAACTCAGAAGATTGTTTCTTTATTTAAACACAGTTATTTAAGTCCAAGGTTTTCTGAGTTTAATGAACAATTTTAAAATGTTGCTTTGTAGTTTATATAGTTTAAGGTGATCAGATTATCACATCTTCAGGGCACAGGAGATTTAATCTACCTGACTTATAAGAACAAGTATTCTCATGAATATAACTTCAAAATTTTCAAACAAATGTACACCATTTTCACTTTTTCAGTTGAATATTGAATTGGAATCCAGGTCAGCAATAAGCATAACTAATATTTAGATAATGCTTCATAAGTTTGCAATGTGCTTTCACATGCATTACCTCATTTATTATTTACAATAGCACTATGGAGTTTATTGTAAACTTCTTATTCTGTAAAGGAGGAAAACAGGACTTAAAGAGATAGTAAAACAGCTAGTAAAGTAGAGACAGGACTCAGATCTATTAAAGTATTTGTGAACTGTTACCGTAGTTACTTCCATAAGTGAAGCATGATTGGGTGGCTCATCAATTAAACAAAAGGAGAAGGGCTAAATTCTGAAATCCAAAGTATCCAGGGTTGGGATCATGAAGATAACATTATGACCCAGAAAAGAGAAGGCAACTGAAAGTTCATACTGAAGTTATCCCAATTACTTTTGATTTGGGTCTCTTGAGCTTAGCATAGACCAAATTCATTTTTGTTTATAAGCAAATTTTATTTGAGACTTTCTTGAACACTCTATGGAAAGAATTCCAATGTCACATTTAAGTTTAGTGAAAAAGCAATGTCCACCATGAGTACAGAAGTTGAGAATGGAAATGTGGGTAAATGCTATCCTATCTCTATCTTACTGGGGGTAGAACCGAGTAGAAGGAGACATAGATGAGGAGTTAAGAGGGACTGGAAGTTTCCAAACATTCCTAAAGGTTTTAAATTTTAATGTTCAGTTTTGCTTCTTCTCTGTAAACATGATCTGTAAACATGATCTGTTAACTTTTTAAAAGTCCTTTTAAGCAACAATGTAAGTAAGAGATAAGAACTTTGTCATCAATCCATTCCTTAACCAGGAACCCTCAAACAAGAGGGATCTCCTGGATAATTACAAAATTTTCTCTGTGGATTGGGACCCCTGGATAATTTCACCATTTTCTCTGTGGGATCCTGGGATTCTGCACCAATGAGATGATGTGCATGTGGCAGAACCAGCTCTTTTACCATTTGCTCTCAACTTTCAATGTTCATTCTCATCATGAGTACAAGACTTTAATAAAATTAAAAGTATCTCTTCTGCACAAGAAACTAGACACCATTGTGCAATCTATAGGATTCTGTCAGTGTGCATATACCTAATGATTTTTTACAAATCTTTAGGTGTGATAATTTCACCAAATATTCCTTCCCACATTTCATCAAGTAAAGCACAATTATAGCAATATCTCATATTAAGGCAATAAATTTTAATAAATATTATTCCTGCTCACTGACTTGGTATTAAACCAATTCTTATACAAGCTAAAATTAAAATACGCTTGTAAAAATAAAGAAATAACTTAGAGATTCAGGGAAAATTTTATTAGACATTACTTTTACTCATCAGGTCCAATGTTTCTATAACTAGCAAGTTTTATGCATATGTCTGTGTACTCAGATTCTGTAACATAAAATATCTTATTGACCTCCAAAGAATGCTTTAATGCCTATAAACAAAAGGAACATGAACTAAAAATACAGAGCACTATGTATAATATTATCCTTTAATATTAAAATAAATTTATACATATTTACATATGCATAAAATGTCAGGAAGGATATGTTCTATGCTGCTGAAAATCATCAATATTGTATGAATTATATAAGAATATTTAAATTTTATTATCAGTAGAAATGGTAGATACTCTGAGGAAATACAAAGAAATTTTGGTTACCTCACTATTTTGAAAGCTTGCAAGTAGTCTTATCTCTCTATAGATTTCTTTGATAAGAAAAAAAGATCATTTTTTTAAAGGTAATTTTATTGAGATATATTTATACACCATAAAATCCATCCAAAGTATACAATCAATGGTTCACAGCATTATCACATGGTTGTACATTCATCAACATTATTAATCTTAGAATATTTGCATTACTCTAAAAAAAGAAACAAAAAGAAAACCCCAAACATACCATAGCTCTCGTCCTCCAGCCCCTCGCATTATTGACCAGTAGTATTGCATTCTACCCAATTTAAAGGCTTACAATAAAGATAAGTTAACTATGACTGTGGAGTATTGTAACAGAGATATATAGATCAGTGATACAGAATAAAACATCCAGAAGTAAATCCATGCAAACATGGGAAACTGACTTTTTTTTTTTTTTTTTTTGCTATGTAGCTATACAAACATTATCAAACATCAGGGCTACTGGATTACAGCTCAACAGTTTTTGGTATTTCCTTCTGGCTATTTTAATACACCAGAAACAAAAAAGAAATATCTACATAATGAGTCAGTAGTCAAAATCATTTGTTAAATCCGAATTTCTCTGTCATAACCTCTCTCTCTCATTTAATTATTCTTTCAATCTTCAGAGATATCTGGGCAATGCCATTTTAACTTCTTCATGTTGGAAGGGGGTGTTGACTTTATGGGGTAGAGTTATAAAACTAGTTGTTGTACTTGGAGAGACTGGCACCTCTGGGTTACAGGGCCAAGCTAGCACAGGAACAATCGGGAGGTGCCAAGTTGTGAGAAAATAAACTTCCCATGTAAAACATTTATAGTTCTGCTTCTCTTTCTGGGAGAGTAGGTGGCTGGCACCGGTGGCTCTTTCTTCCCCTCAGCATTGTCAGCTCCTGTGGCGAGCCTGGCAGCCTAGAGCCAGGGCTGCCCTATGACTCTGCGCCACAGTTGTTCTACTTGACGTGACTTTCAGTAAATGTTTTGTGGAAGATTTAGATGAATCATTTAAAGATAATTGAAAAGATGACATCTGGCTTGTAGATTTTATGCACCTTGGTGCAGACATTATAAAAACTAGAACCAATTTAGAACAAAGTTGGTCTTGAAAAGCATTGGTTCTACAGGTACTGTTGGAAGGATGAATGCTACATCCTATTCTAGCATTGCTCAGGGTTTGGAGTTCCAGGTTAATCAACAATTAAGCTATTAAAGAGGAATGGGCTTTTGATCATACAGGACCAAGAAC
Organism: Myrmecophaga tridactyla; assembly: GCA_004026745.1. Lineage (NCBI taxonomy): Eukaryota > Metazoa > Chordata > Mammalia > Pilosa > Myrmecophagidae > Myrmecophaga > Myrmecophaga tridactyla. Next base: position 4,633 of record PVIY010058109.1, on the reverse strand, counting down.
TAGAGGTGATATTATTGGGTTTGCTCAAAGAGTATCTAGGACTCTAATCCAGCCACTTCCAAGTCGGCAAATGTTTGACATCTGCACATGTATTTTTTGTTTATATAGGTGGAGAGTCACCTTTGAAGGAGAAATATATAGATGCTACACCAGAACTGGTCGTATATACTTCTATTTGCCTCAGAAGAAGTGGTTCCTGAGTATGTGATGCTGAAAAAGATGCTGTTGACTTTCATGCCTTCAGAGCTCTAACTCTAAAATACCCAAAGTTTCTGGGAAAGAGCAGGTTATAAACAAACAGCTCAGTATCTCAGAATTTAGAAATATCAGTTACAACTCCTGAATATATTTGACTGCTATAAGAGCTTATAATCGAGAACCCTTTACAATAGGCCCCAACCAGATAACCCAGACTCTCAACTTCAGTTCACAGAGTTTATATAATATAGTTAGTCCGTATGATTGAGGCATGATAGTATGTCTTTTTGTTCCTGACATGTCATTCAACATACAGTCCTTAAGATTCATTCACCTAGTTGCATGTCTCACAGCTTCATTCCTTCTTGTGGCTGCTCAGTAGTCCATTACATCATAGTTCCCCCTTTCATTCCTCAGTCATTATACCCTTAGGCCACCTCCATCCATTGTGGATCACTAACACTCCTGCCATAAACACCAGTGTGCAAATGTCCATACCTGTCCCTACACTCAGTTCCTACAGGTGTGTACAGAGCAATGGGGTTTCATGATCATATGGCAAACCCACACCTGCTGTGGAACCACCACACTGTCCTCCAAGGGACTACACCTCTCAGTTTCCCTACCGACAGTGAGTAGGTACATCTCTTTCTCCGCATTTTTCTCAAGCACTTGTTTCTCTCTATTCATTTTTAAACAATTTTATTGACACATTATACAATCCAACCTAAGTGTATATACATGCCTGTGCCACCATATGCTATCTGAAGACATTCCCTTTCTTCCACAAAGAATCAAAACCCCTTCCCAAATTCCCCCCAGCTGCTGACAATTACTTTTGGCATAATTCCTTTGTTACATTCAGTGGGATGTTGAATCATATGACAATTCTATACTTAGCTTCCTGAGAAACTACCAAACTGCCTTCCAGTGCAATTGTACTATTTTACATTCCCACCAAGAGTGAATAATTGTGCCTTTTTCTCCAAGTCCTATCTAAAACTGATCATTTTTTCTTTTTTCTATAAAGCCCATTCTAGTGGGTCAGATGATATCTCATTGTAGTTTTGATTTGCATTTCCCTAATAGTGAGGTTGAGCATCTTTTCATGTGCCATTTAGTTGCTTATATTTCCTCTTTTGAGATGCGTCTGTCCATCTCTGTTGCCCATTTTTTAACTGGGTTGTTTGTCTTTTTCTTGTTCAGTTGAAGAATCTCTTTATATATTCTGGATGCTAAACCTTTATCTGATATGTGGTCTCCAAACATTGTCTCCCATTGTGTAGGCTGCCTTTCTACTTTACTGACAAACTTCTTTGATACACAAAAGTGTTTAATTTTGAGGAGCTTCCATTTATTTAACACTTTATTCAGTATCCATGCTTTGGGTGTAAGGTCTAGGAAACCAACTCTTATTACAAGATTTATAAGATAGTTCCCTACATTTTATTCTAAAAGTTTTATGGTCTTAGCTTTAATGCTTAGGTCTTTGATCCATTTTGAGGTAGTTTTTGTATAGGGTGTGAGATATGGATCCTCTTTCATTCTTTTGCATATGGATATCCAGTTCTCCAAGCACCTTTATTGAAGAAGCTGTTCTGTCCCAGGTGGGTTGGCTTGACTACTTTATTAAAGATCAATTGTCCATAGATGAGAGAGTCTATTTCTGAACACTCAATTCAATTCCAATTGTCAGTATATCTATCTTTATGGCAGTACCATATACTGTTTTGACACTGTATCTTCATAATATGTGTTAAAGCCAGGTAGTAAGACCTCCCACTTCATTTCTCTTTCTCAGGATATTTCTAGCTTTTAGGGGTACCCTGCAATTCCAAACAAATTTGGGTTTTGGGATTTTAATTGGTATTGCACTGAATTCTATAAATCTATTTAGAATTGACATCTTAACTATATTTACTCTATCAATCCATGAACATGGTGTGCCCTACCATTTATTTAGGTCTTCCATGATTTCTTTGGCAATTTCTTGTAGTTTTCTGCATATAGATATTTTTGTATCCTTAGGTAAATTTATTCCTAAATATTTCATTCTTTTGGTTGCTATTGTAAATGTATTTTTTTCTTTGATTTCTTCCTCAGATTGCTTATTACTAGTTTATAGAAACACAACTGGTTTTGGGGTATTTATCTTGCACCCTGCCACTTTGCTGTACTCATTTATTAGCTCTATTAGCCTTGCTGTAGATTCTTGGGGATTTTTGACATATAGCATCATATTATCTGAAAACAGGGAGAATTTTACTTCTTTCTTTCCAATTTGGATGCCTTTTGTTTCTTTTTCTTGTCTAATTGCTCTGACTAGAACCTCCAGCACAATGATTAATAACAATGGTGACAGTGGGCATACATGTCATGTTCCTCATCTCAAAAGGAAAGCTTTCAGACTTTCAACATTAAGGATGATGTTAGCTGTGGGTTTTTCATGTATTTACTTTATTATGTTGAGAAAGTTCCCTTCTAGCCCTGTCCTTTGAAGTGCTTTCATCAAAAAAGGATGTTGAATTTTGTCAAATGCCTTTTTTGCATCAATCAAGATGATCAGTAATTTTTCTGCTTTGATGTGTTGATATGGTATGTTACATTAATTGATTTTCTTATGTTGAATCAACCTTGCATACCTGGAATAAATACCACTTGGTTACAGAACAAACCCCACTTCTTCATGGTGTAAAATTCTTTTAATGTGCTGCAGGCTTCAACTTACAAGTATTTTGTTGAGGATTTCTGCATCTATATTCATTAAAGAGATTGGTCGGCAATTTTCTTTTCTTGTACTATCTTTGTCAGACTTTGGTTTTAGGGTGATGTTGGCTTCATAGAATGAGCTAGGTAGCTTTTCCTCTTCTTCAATTTTTTTGAAGAGTTTGAGCAAGATTGGTACTAATTCTTTCTTGAATGCTTGATAGAATTCACATATGAAGCCATCTGGTATTGATTTTTCTTTTTTGGGAGTTTCTTGATGACTGATTCAATCACTTCACTTGTGATTGGTTTGTTGAGGTCATCTATTTCTTCTCAAGTCAATGTTAGTTGTTCATACCTTTCAAGGAAGTTGTCCATTTCATCTATGTTGTCTAGTTTATTAACATAAAGTTACTCATTGTATCCTCTTATTACCTTCTTTGTTTTTGTGGGGTCCATGGTTATGTCTCTTCTTCCATTTCTGAGTTTATTTTATTTATTTGCATACTACTCTCTTTGTGTGTGTGTGTGTGTGTGTGTGTGTGTCAACCTAGCTAAGCATCCGTCAACTTTATTGATTTTCTCAAAGAACCAACTTTTGGTTTTGTTGATATTCTCATTTGTTTTCATGTTCTCAATTTCATGTATTTCTGCCCTAATCTTCATTATTTCTTTCCTCTTGTTCACTTTGAGATTAGTTGGTTGGTCATTCTCAGTTCTTCCTCTTCAATTTTTGCTCTTTCTTCTTTTTTAATATAGGATATCAGGCAATAAAATTCCCTGTTACCACTGCTTTTGCTGCATCCCATAAATTCTTTTTCCTTTTTCTTTCTTTCTTTCTTTTTTTTTTTTTTTTTTTTTTTTTTTTTTTTTTTTTTTTTTTTTTTTTTTTTTTTTTTTTTTTTTTTTTTTTTTTGTATGCTGTATGGTGGGGTCACATTTCATTATTTTTCCATGTGAGTATCCCATTATTGCAGCACCTTTTTTTTTTTTTGTATTTTTTGTTTTTGGATGTTTCTTTGTTTTGGGGGAAGTGCATGGACTGGGAATTGATTCCAGGTCTCCCACATGGCAGGAGAGAATTGTACCATTGAACTACCCTTGCAGCCTCTCATCCCAAAAATTTTGATAGGCTGTGTTTTCATTTTCACTTGCCTTGAGATATTTACTGATTTCTCAGGTAATTTCTTCCTTGACTCACTGGTTGTTTGAGTGTGATGTTTAGCCTCCATATATTTGTGAGTTTTCTAGCAGTCTGCCTGTTATTGATTTCCAACTTCCTTCCATTATGATGCAAGAAAGGGCTTTTTATTATTTCAATCTTTTTAATTTATTGAGACTTGCTTTGTGACACTACATATGGTCTATCTTTGAGAATGATCCATGAGTACTTGAGGAAAATGTGTATCCTGCTATTTTGTGGTATAATATTCTGTAAGTGTCTGTTAATTCTAGTTCATTTATTGTATTATTCAAATTCTCTGTTTCTTTTTTGGATCCTCTGTCTACATGTTCTATCCTTTGAGGAGAGTGGGGAAGAGAAGTCTCCAGTTATTGTGGTAGAAGTATCTATTTCACTCTTCAGGACTGCCAGAGTTTGCCTCAGGTACTTTGGAGCATTCTGGCTTGATCCATAAATATTAATGATTGTTATGTCTCCCTGTTGAAATGTTCCTTTTATTAATACATAGTATCCTTACTTGTGTCTTTCAATTGTGTTACATTTGAA
>PVIY010058108.1:0-12595 GCA_004026745.1 Myrmecophaga tridactyla | reverse complement strand
AGCTAACAACAAAGGAGCCTGGGAACTTTAGTTTAGCTGTGGGAGCAGAAATAAGAGGGAATAAATAGGTTGAGTGTTCTAGTTTGCTAGCTGCCAGAATGCAACACACCAGAGATGGATTGGCTTTTAATAAAAGGGGATTTATTTTGTTGGTTCTTCAGAGGAAAGGCAGCTAACTTTCCACTGAGGTTCTTTCTTATGTGGAAGGCACAGGGTGGTCTCTGCTGGTCTTCTCTCCAGGCCCCTGGGTTCCAGCAACTTTCCCGGGGGTGACTTCTTTCTCCATCTCCAAAGGCCTGGGCTGAGCCGCAAGTGCTGAGATGAGGAATGCCGAGCTGCTTAGGCTGTGCTACGTTGCGTTCTCTCATTTAAGCACCAGCCAATTAAGCCAAACGTCACTCATTGCAGCAGACACGCCTCCTATCTGACTGTAGATGTAATTGGCAACAGATGAGGTTCACGTACCGTTGGCTTATGTCCGCAGCAACAAGACTAGGTATGCTCACCTGGCCAAGTTGACAACTGACTCTAACTAACACATTGAGTGAACAACTTTTATGTCTCTGTCACATCCACTGATGGAAGCTGTTTTATATAATGGGCTTTAAAACTATATGATTCTAGTTCACAATAAGACCAAATCCTGTAAGCAGAAACTTTAATATATTGAATGAAATTTAAGATGGTTTTACTCTTTTTTTTTTTTTGCATGGGCAGGCCCCAGGAATTGAACCTGGGTCTCTGGTATGGCAGGTGAGAACTCTGCCACTGAACCACCATCACACCACCCCAATGGCTCTACTTTTTTAAGTACCTGGGAATAAAATTTTGAAATCAACTTTAAATTATATATACAATTAATTCCTTTTTGTATATAAGGATTTCAGTAAGATAGAATGTTTTGGACTTTCTTTAATCTCAGTTCTCAATTTATTTTTGGTTTCAAGGCTTGAAAAGTTAGTATTTATTAAATGTTGACACACCCTAAATGATGAAATCAAGTAGATATAAAGCATGCTATTATGTTCTTATGAACATCTTATAATAAACACCAAGAGAAATCCAGTTTAGCTATAACAGAACCAAGAAAAAACATGTTTTGCATAAAAAGACAAATATTTACTTTGAAATTTAATATTTCCAATACAAAGAATTTAAAAAATTAAATAGAGGACTATTTTAAAATAATAACTGCTAAAATGCTAATTAACAAATGAGGAGACAAGAGATCTAACAAGCTAATCAAAAACTTGAGTTTTCATTATTCATTAAGGTCGAAGAAAATAAAGATCAAAACTCTTTTTCTCTTTTTATCTCTGACTCTATTCTCTTACCTTGCTTGTGACTCCCAGCCCCTCTAGATACACCCATAAAAGACAAGTAAAGAACCTGAGTAGAAAAGGAAAACAGTCAAACACAGATAAAAATACTGTTTTGTAATTGTTCTGTTCACACAGAAAACAAATGAAATAAAATTTGAAACTTAAATGAAAAAGCCAAAGAACAACAGATGCCCCTTCATTCTGTAACATATCTAATTTACTATGTTTTTTTTTCTCTTGAGGATCTGTAAGCATTTCTTTAGTGACATTGAGTATACGAAATTGGTAGTTATTATAGTTGTGATTCAACCTCAATTCCTAAAATTACATAAAATAAGATGTAGTCTTCCTCGCTTTTAATAGGTTATCTAAAAATAGTGTTCTTTTCAGAAACTAGGGCATCATGCTTGAACTTTCAATCTTCAAATTTGATACCCTAATTATACATATTATTCAAATGAAAAGCAGTAGGGACTAAAGTATGGTAGAGGGAGGAAAGTGACAGGAAAAAAACAAAAACTCAGGTCTCTGTGCATTACTGTGAGGGCTTTAGCATTAATTATTTTACGTATTAAGTAAAGAAAAAATTTTAAATTTTGTTTGGAGGTTTTAAAAGTTAGTTGTATTTAGACATTCCCAAGGACTTTAGAAGCAAAATGCCTAACATGCTCTAATCATTGAACACTATTCTCGAATTTTCATCACTTCTGTAGCTTTCATTTCAAATTTCCCTGATAACTTTTTTTTGTTTGCTTCACTCTAAATGACTACAGTGAACTGTGATATTATATCATGCAGGTGTTTATACTCTTATTATTCCACAATGAGCAATGTATTCTTAGAAGGAGAGAAAGAGGAGTGGGGATAATTAAATAATGCAGGAAATTCTGCCTGCTATTGTGCTCAAGGGACTTATGCCTCAGGTTGAACCTAAGAAAACTAGTGGCACATTTGCTCTCCACGTGAGTATCAGTTTCAAAAGGTCTCTTACAGGGTGAACATCTTGCAGCCTTGAGTGTAATTTCAATTTTTGAGAATTCATAGTTCTGATACATGTCTCTAGGATCCAGCTGATCAAATATCTGCCTGATCCACTTTTGGAGGGAAAACAAGCTTTTGACAGCATAATGGAGATATAACGACCTCTACATTAATGAATTTTTATGGAGTAGTGGAAGAGATTATAGAGAGTGATTTTGTTAAAATGATTTAGGAATTAAGAACTGCTTTTAGAATAGTTACCCTCTATAAGATAGGACTCCCCTGGACAGAGACCTTATATTTTTGTATGATTCTCTTGCTCCATTTATATGTTTACATTATTCCTATAGTAAGTGGTTTGTTTGCATTCTTTTCTTTATCCTTCCAAAGAAAGCTCCTTGGCATTCTTTCAGCATAATTTATGTCACATCCTATTCCTCCTATTCCTCATACTTTTACTTAGTTCATTTAGGATTTGTAGACTAATCTTTAAAAAGGTATAAAGTGATGAGATGGAAGACATTTCCAAAAAAATATGAAAATGTCAAAAAATATTAACCCCAAATATTGCTGGAGAAGAGTCAAATAAATGAACTTTAAAATATTATGAAATATTTTATATAGACAAAGATATAGAGAATAATATAATGAATCATCTAACTTAAGAAATAGACCATACAAGTAATTTGTAAAGAGTTGAGATCTTATGTTTTGGATTAGAATAGCAAGAATGAGAAACTTGGGAAACTCAATAGAAAGCTTTGGAATAATTACAATTGTCATCAAAATGGGTATTCTGCAACTTGGGTGATGCCTGGGCATATCCGTATTGGGTGGAGTGAATATTAGAACTTCCAATATTTTTAATGTACTGTTGAAAATGTCTTTGAATGTTTTAAAACAAATAATATATTAATAATACATAGTGAGTATATGATTTATAAGCCAATGTTCATATTTGGAGTTCTCCTAAAATGTGTTCACTTGTGCTGCTACATGTTCTTTTCGAGATGGCCAAGCCACTAATCAATGGTGAGAATAAAAGATGTGTTTATGGGAGTTTGCACTTCTTACTGCTTTTAATATGACTTGTAAAAATTGTAATAAAGTTTCAGAATTCAGTTTTCAGCTAAAATATTAAAGCTTTATCTGAAGTGGGTTCAGATGTATAAATCTTTGCAGAGGCTAACAGACAGCAAATAATGTTTCCTGTTAAATTAATAGTGTATTCGTATAGGTTGTGGACCATATTCACTTGAGGTTTGGACTTCTTGAACCAAGGTACCTTCCTCTGGATACCTTAAATTGGACATTTCTAATAGACTTGTTTTAATTGGAACATTTTCTCGGCCTTAGAACTGTAAACTAGCAACTTATTACGCTCCCCTTTTTAAAAGCCATTCTGTTTCTGGTATATTGCATTCTGGCAGCTAGCAAACTAGAACAGAGTGCTTCCGTGGTAGAATAATCACCTTCCATCAGGAGACCTGGGTTCGATTCCCGAACCATGCACCTGCTCTCCCCTCCCCCCAAAAAAGTTTCCTGTTCATGTGAAGGGGTTGTAATGAAAAGCAGTCAAACTAGGCATGCAAAACATAGGCATTTCCTTTTAATCAGATAATTATGTGTCTAAAAAAATAGAACACAGTAAATAGATCTTTTTAACATTAACTGTTCTTGGCATTTTAATAATATAAAAGTGTAGGAAAATACTTCCTCGTTTATACCTATGTCTGTGAATGCCATTATTGACACTCATTTCACAGCATTATTATTTTTATTAAGAATGTGTTTTTCCAGTGTTTTTAAAGCATATTTAAAAAATATCCATCTGATAGCCAGTGTTGCCCTTTAATATTAGGAATTAGACATGCCTACATCTTCCTGGTTATTTAATAAATGAGGCAATTTCCTCTAGCCAGAGAAGGAATTATGTTAATAATATCTTGAAATGATAAGAAAACATTTAAAATTGTTAAACATTTTAAGATATCTGGAAGAATACATCCACCAAGTTACTAGGCCTTTTAAACTTAAAAAAAAATTTTAATGCAATTTTTTATATATGTAATATATTTATATACCATGGTATCATGTACTCATCCAAAGTGTAAAATCAGTGGTTCACAGTATCATCATAGAGGTGTGCATTCATCATCACAATCAACTTTTTTTTCCTTTTTTGTGAAAAATAATATATATACAAAAAAGCAAAGAATTTGAAAGCACACTGAAGCAATTAGTTGTAGAACAGATTTCAAAGTTTGGCATGGGTTGCAATTCCACAATTTTAGGTTTTTACTACTAGCTATTCCAGAACACTGGAGACTAAAAGAAATATCCATATAATGATTTAGCAATCATACTCATTTTTTAAACCCACCTTCTCTGTATAACTCTACCATCACCTTTGATCTTTCTCCCACTCTTTAGGGGTATTTGAGCTATGCCCATTCTAACTTTTTCATGTTGTAAAGAGATGTATATAATATGGGGTAGGGGGGTGGAACTAGTTGATGTTCTGGAGAGGCTGGCCTCTCTGTATTTCAGAATTTATCTGGCCTAGGAACCCATCTGGAGGTTGTAGGTTTTTGGAAAGTAATCATAGTTCATGGAACCTTTGTAGAATCTCATATAAAGCCCTAGGTGTTCTTTAGGTTTGGTGGGAATGGTTTTGGTTGGGGTTTGGCAAACTATGGTAGGTAGCAATACCTAGCTGAAGCTTGTGTAAGAGTAGCCACCAGAGTAGCCTCTGGACTCTGAACTCTCTCAGCCACTGATACCTTATTTGTTACACTTATTTCCCCCCTTTTGGTCAGGATAGCATGTCAATCCCATGGTGCCAGGGCCAGGCTCACCCCTGGGAGTCATCTCCCATGCCACCAGGGAGACTTTCACCCCTGGATGCCATGTCCCATGTAGAGTGTAGGGTAATGATTTCACTTGCAGAGTTAGGCTGAGAGAGAGAGAGAGAGAGGCAGCATCTGAGCAACAAAAGAGGTCCTCCAGAAGTAACTTTTAGGCATAACTATGGCTAAGCTAGGCTTCTCCACTACATAAATAAGCTTCACAAGAGCAAGCGTCAAGATCAAGGGTTTGGCTTATTGAGTTGGGAGTCCTTAATGTTTGACACAGTATCAAGGGCTTCCCTGGTGGTAAAGTTTAATAGTTCCATATTTTTTCTCCCATCCATCAAGGGACATTGCCAATACCTTTTGATTATCTGCTTAACATATTCTGGGATGTGTCTGGGCATTACATTAAGCTATACAGAATTACAAACCCTCATTTCCTTCTGGGCTCCCTGTGTTTGGGTTGTTTAAATGATCCATACAGACAGGTTGAGTGAGATTGTGTGCTACAGAAAATTTAGGTTCCAGACAAAAAAACAAAACAAAACAAAAAAACAAAAACTTTTCCTACTTGGTCTAATAGAGCAGGTGAAGTTCTAAAATACAGACAATGTCTTCCTTACCCTTGTATTCTGAAGCAGCTTAATCCTGATCTGATCAACTTCATTCTTATCTCTAAATAAGAAGGCATTTTAATAATCCATATATAGCACAGTTATCAAAATCTAGAAATAACAATTATTACTCTAGACTAAATGTGACTGCTATAAGAGTTTACAACCTAGGCCTCAATTTTCCTATAAGTACTTTCTAAATGATGTCATACAGTATTTGCTCTTTTGTTTCTGGCTTATTTTGCCTCACAAAATTTCCCACAAATTCATTCACAACGTTGCATCCCTTACAGCTTCGTTCCTTTTTGTAGCAGCACAGTGCTCGATCATAATCATACACCATCGTTCGCCAATCTACTTCTCAGTCAGTGTAACCTTCAGCTGCCTCCATCCACTGGGCATCACATATATTGTCTAAAGTCAGCACCCTGAATTTTGAGCAATTTCATTATTCCCAAGAGAAAAATAAAACACACCCTCACCAAACAGAAAATCCAAACCTCTCCTAAACTCTTGTCTCTCCCCCCATTATTTACTACTGGTATTGCTGTGGTATTGTGGATTTTTTCTTGTTAAGCATAGCCTATAACATGCAATAGCAAGTTTTCACCCTGTACCCCAATAGTATACACTCTTTGTACAAGGTTCATACCTTTGAAGTATTCATGGAAGAAATATTTGTAATGTTAATCAGTGGGAGACATGAGTTTATACAACCCCTTTCAATCATGTTTGCCTTCAATGGGCAATATTACTTACAGACCCACTAATGAACTGTCTTCATATCTATCCATTTCTTTACATTTCAGTTCAATCTCAGCAGCTAGCCTATTTCTAGCCTCTGTGTATCTCTACGTCCCCTATATTGTATATTATAAGCCTCTGACTTTCCCTTTATCATGGTCATGAAAGTGAAATCATACAATATCTATCCTGGCTTATTTCACTCAGCATTATGTCCTCAAGATTCATCCATCTTTTCATGTGCTTCAGGACATCATTTCATCTAACTGCTGCATAATATTCCATCATACGTATATACCAGATTTTGTTAATCCACTCATTTGTTGATGGGCATTTGGATTGTTTCCATCTTTTGGCAATTGTGAATAATGCTGTTTATGACCATTGATGGGCAAATGCCTGTTTGTGTCACTACTTTCAGCTCTTCTGGGAATATACCAAGAAGTGATATTGCTGGGTCTGTAGGGCAACTTGATATTTAGTTTTCTGAGGAACCCACAGACTGTCTTCCATAGCGCATGTACAATTATACATTCCCACCAGAAGTGCATGAGTTCCCCAATACCCCCACATCCTCTCCAACACTTGTAGTTTCTTGTTTGTTTAATAGCAGCCATTCTTATAGGTGTGAAGTAGTATCTCATTGTAGTGTTGATTTGCATTTTCCTTACAGCTAATGAAAATGAATATCTCTTCCTGTGCTTTTTAACCATCTGTATTTGCTCTTTGGAAAATAGCTTATTCATATCTTTAGCCCATTTAATAATTGGGTTGTTTGTTCTTTTGTTGCTGAGTTGTATGATTTCTTTATGTATACAGGATATCAAACCTTGATCTGATACATGCTTTCCAAATATTTTCTCCCATTGAGTTGCCTACCTCTTCATTTTTTTGACAAAGTCTTTTGAGGCACAAAAGCATTTGATTTTGAGGAGCTCCCATTTATCTATTTTTTTCTTTTATTTCTTGTGTTTTGGGTGTAAAGTTTACGAAGATACCTCCTCTTACTAGGTCTTGAAAATGTTTCCTTACTTCCATTTTCTTCTAAGAGTTTTATGGTGGTGGTTCTTATATTTAGGTGTTTGATCCACTTTGAGTTTGTTTTTGTATAGGTTTTATATAGGGTGCTGGTTTGAAAGGATTTGCATATCCCAGAAAAGCCATGCTCTAATCCTAATCCAATCTTGTGGGACCAAATTTTTTTCTTTTTTTGTGAAAAATAACATATATACAAAAAATCAATAATTTTGAAAGCACACTGCTGCAATTAGTTGCCTCATCCTGACTTTTTTTTCTCTCATCATCATCATTTAATTCAGGATGCACCCCAAGGAAAAAAAAACATTCATTGTATTTAAAATCTGAGGTAGAAATGATTTAAAGAAGATCTAGATGATTGTTTCAACTTTTCATATTGGTAGAAATAGCAAATCTTAGAAAATAGTTTTCCTCAACAAGAAAGGACCTACAGTTCTTAAAAAAATCTCTTCTAAAAGACTTTACATGTTCAGATCATGATTTAATAGGAAAAATATCTAGAACCTCTTGATTCAATAAATCATGTCCTCAATCAGAAACTGCACCTTGAGGTGTCCTGGTGCTAATTTTGAACATGGGAATAGGGAATTCTCTTGCTTGATTGATAGTAGGTAATAATGAGAATGTCTTTGAGGAAGAGAAAGAAGAAAATTAGGAAGGATGCCAAAGAAAGGAGCATAGGTAAGTCATCTTTAATAATATGGAAAGTTCTATGTGTTATTGAAAAAGATACATTTGGCACCAACCGTGTAAAATCCCTTTTAAAGTACTAAAAATCCCTTTAAACTTACTGGTCCTCTGGGCATATCAACAAAACTCATAAACTCCTAACCAAGCTGATCAAGAAAACATAGACAAGACACAGATTATCAATAACAGAAATGAGAGAAGTGGCTTCAGTAGAGAAGACTAGGGCTAGTGATTATTGGCAATTATTTCCTGACAATATAACCCCTGTAAATTTTATGTATAGGTTTATTTAATACAATTTAATGAAGTATATCAGAAAAATCACAAATAGATTTTAAAATGTCCTTTCCCATGAGACAAGATTATATAGCCTACCACAAAAATAATTTTGAAATGCCTCTAGGCTGTCATTTTCAAGTACATAAATGACCCAGTAACTAAAACCCAAAGCAATATTTGTCATTTTATTTTGCTTTTTAAGAAATACAGACTGTCAGGTTGTTGATAATTCCCAAGAAACACTGTTATCCCTGATCCTCGAAAAGTTTAATTTCCCTATTAACCAACCCCTGACTGTAATGATGAGAGGAAACTTAGATGGCATTCACTAGTCTCCATAGTTGAGTACAAGGCAGCCAAGGAGACAAGAGTTTGCAAGACAGAGTATGGCAGTTCTCAGGACAGACGGATAAAGCAGCATGTAGACTTGCAGCACATCTGTTCAGGGTTTCAGCTGAGCATTGATCAGAGCAAGTCTATCAAGAAACAATCTGAGTATGGGAAATGCCAAAAGAGCTGAAGAAACAAACTCTGGAGCTAAAAATAAGGCTAGGAATAGTTTATGTTCCCACCATCCTAATTCACAGCTATGGGGTAGAATGCTAAGAGAGTATAGCGCAAAATTCTCTAGAAAAAAAGATGCTTAGTTTCTATCCAACAAAGCTTAAATGGAAATTCAAAACAATTAGTCTGTTTTTAAGTACTTAAGTGTGTCCCAGATTAAAACTAAAGAATTTAAACAAAATTATCTAGCACTCCTACAAGATAAAATCACGTGTATGGTATCCAGTAAAGAGTTATGAGACATGTAATGTAGTAGGAAAATAAAAGCCATATGAAAGAAGACATGAATATTAAAACATTTCATGTGTTCAGGAAGGTAGAGGAAAACAAGATCATGTTAAGGAGAGAAATGGAATATATAAAAAATAAAACAAGTTTGTAGTGTTGTAAAAACAAAGAACAAAAAATGAAAATAAAAACACAATTCTGCAATGAAAAATATACCAGGTAGAATTTGCAACATATTCATGCTGCAAAGGAAATGATTAGTGAATTTAAAGATAAAGTAATAGAAATTATCCAAAATAAAACAGAAAGAGATAAAGCCTGATTGAAAGAAGCCAGATTAAAAAATAATGAATACATTCATTATCACTTATTTGTATACAATTCTAAAAAATGAAAAGTAATTTAAATACTAGAAAATGTATCAGTGGCTGGGGATGAAGAGAAGGCTTGGAGGATGTGGGGGATGGTACTATGGAAGGACACTAGGAAACACAAGGGAACTCTTTTTGTGATGATTTTTATATTATAATGAATATTGTAATGCTGCCCTCACGCCATCAGCTAGGCCCGGGTGCTGCTATGAGCTAGCCTGGAGCTCACAGCTAGGTCTTGTTATTCTGGGGGAATATCAGGAATTTCACAGAACATCAATATCCGACAAAGTCACCTGTGACTAAAATGGATCAAGGCAAAAAGAAGACCACTCCAAAATTGTGTTGGACACAGACGAAACATGAATATTTTCCAAGCCACAAAGTATCAAACATTTTCCTCTCCTGCCTAATATGAGTGATTTGCTGCTTCTTTTCCAATTATAGCTTCGGGCTCTATAGAGTTCTCTCTGTAGATAAGATTTATTGAGATATCCAGTTATAGAATTGTCTCTACTTTCTGACAGCAACTAATCCAAGAATGTATCTCTGATACCTTGGACCCTCCCCAAATTATCCAACTGAAGCCCAAATCCTATAACAAGTCCTTCCGAACACCTTCCCAATGAGAAGCCCCACAGTTCCTGGGGTGCATTATTCCTTATTACCATGAATAATACACCCAATTTGTTACACTACAGGTTTTCCTGGGGGTCTAGGGCATCCATAGTATTTATGGTTTCAAGACTTTATTGTCTCTGGAAAAAGAAATATTTTGTCATAGTCATAGATAGAGACAGACAGGCAGACAGAAAGAAAGAGAACTTTTAAAACTTGAACCATTATATCACCTCTACCATGTACTAACATTTACACTTCACTTTCTCACTTATCTACATTTTTGTGCTCCAGTCTCACATTAATGCCTCCTTTTGTGCACTAGGAGCATATTTGTACGAGCCTACTCAAAGGCATTATTCCCCTCAAAGGGACAACACAGAATAGCTGTTACTAGTATGGATCCTACAGCTAGACTGCTGGTTGAAATTGTAACTCGGCCACCAACGAAACTGTGACCTCAAGCAACTTCAATGTCCCCTTTGTCCCTAAAATTTCACATCTTTAAAAAAAAAAGGATAATGATAATACTTCATGGAATTGTATTAAATAATAACTAAATAAACAAGAAAATGATTTATAAGAGGGTTTTGCTGATTGGTAGTATGACTTTATGTCATCAAATTTAATTCTCTACTATATGATTTCTAATGGCATACAAATCTGTTTATTTTTCTCTTGCATTTATTTTTTTAACTCCTCTCAACTCCACTTTCTCTTCTAGCTACTGCCCCATTTTTGAAGCTCCTTGATAGCAAAACTCCTGGACAGAGTTGACTTTACTCTCTGTTTCCAAGGTCTCTGCTTTCATTCACAAGTTTTTATCTTTACCGCTCCCCCGAATTTGCTCTCTCAAGGTCACAAATCACCTCGTGCTGCTGAGTCCCATGGTTATTTCTCAATTTTCATTTTATTTGCAGTGCTCACAATTATTTCCTACAGTTATACTATAATTTCTCCTCTTATTTAGATACTCTTTCTCTACTTTGCTTCTAGAGCACCACTCTTTCTTGAGTTGCCTGCCATCTCATTGGTCACTCCTTCTCAGCCCCATTCTGGTTATTTCCTTCATCATTGACTTTTTAAAAAATTATTTTTTAATTTTAATTTTTATTATTACAGAAGCATAGCTTTACAGAAAAGTCAGTCATAAAATACAAAATTCCCATGTACCTCCCTATTATTAACATCTTGCATTAGTGTGGTACTATTAACAATTCATCAAAGAATATTTTTATAATTGTACTATTAATTATAGTTCATTGTTTACAATAAGGTTCACTGTTCATGTTGTACAGTTCTGTTTTTTTTTTTAATTTTTGTTCTACTAACACACATAAACCTAAATTTCCTGTGTTTCACCAGATTCAGATATGTAATTTAGTGTTACCGATTATGTTCACAATATTGTGCTAACTTTACCAATATCCATTACCAAAGCTTTTCCATCAACCTAAATAGATATTCTGTATAATTTAAGCATTCATTCCCCATTCTTTACCTCCACCCCCATCCCTGGTAAACTTCATTCTAGTTTCTGACTCTATGAAATTTGCTTATTCTAATTGTTTCATATCAATGAAATAATGTAATATTGGTCCTTTTGTGTCTGGCTCATTTCTTAATGTTGGTGGGTGCCAGAGCTCTGCCATTGGCCCTTTCTTTTCTGTTACTCTCCTTACTCAATTTGTAAGCATATCTCTTCCCATGGCCTTTAATAACTCCATGGACCAGTGACTCTTCAATATGCACTTCTTGCCCACACCCAACTGCCAGAGTCTAGAATCCTACATCCAAATGCCCTCTGGCATTTCCAGTTTGAGATACCCATTCCCTGGGATCACCACCTTCCCTCACCAGACATACCCAGTCTAATCCCTCCCATTTCAGTTGTTCGACATCTTTCCAGCTTCTTAGGACAGAATTTAGAGTTATCCTTGACTCCTCTCTTTCTCTCACACCCCATATCAAATCTTGCAGGATATACTGTTAAGTCTACCATCAAAATACATTTGGAACTTGATTTGACTGCTCCTCATCCTATGCCCTGCTAACAACTGAAAGCAAGCCTTCATCATCTCTTTCCTGTATTTCTGCAGTGGCCTCCTAACTGGTGTCTCTGCTTCTAGTCTTGGCCCCTACAATCTATTTCCACAAAATTTGAATCAGATTATACCACTCCTCTGCTCAAATCATCCCTGTTTCATTCAAAGCTCTTAAAATGGCATGGGTGGTTCAGTGGTAGAATGATTACCTTTCTTTCGGGAAACTCAGGTTCGATTTCCAGACCATGC